>JAJMKV010000009.1:398246-472017 GCA_030569375.1 Ogataea ganodermatis
TTTTTTTTTTTTTTTTTTTGGTTTTGTTTTTTGTCTTCATGTTTCACCGCCACTGATGTGGCGGTGAAACAGAAAACGTTAAATTTACACGTCTGGTGAAATTTTTTTGACGCGGAATGTGGCTGAGCGACAACAGATCTCTTTTTTTTTCTACATTTTACTTAAAAACTCGTTCTAAGCATCACTCCTTTTTGACCGAACCATCGTCGCAACAGCCCATTCGGAGCCCAAATTTAGTCGCACAAAGTCTCGTTGACATCCCCCGTGCTACACAGACACCCACGCACAATCACAGCTGTCTCTGTTGCCCCCGCACTCTGCAAACACGCATTATTGCACAAAGGTCTATTTTAAGCCTCTTTCAGAAACCCGTCTCCATCGCGGCCCGTCATGGTGAACCTCGCCAAACTGAACCCGCTCGCGCTGGCCGCACCGCTCATTTGGGCTGTTGGCGCTCGCGCAGATGACAACGACACACTCACGCTCGTCGGCACGTGGTCTTCCAAATCCAACACAGTCTTCACAGGTCCCGGCTTCTACGACCCTGTGGATGAGCTCCTGATCGAGCCTGACCTTCCCGGTATCTCTTACTCTTTCACCGAGGACGGGTATTTCGAGGAGGCAATGTACCAGGTGACCTCGAACGCGAAAAACCACTCGTGTGCCGTTGCTGCTCTCATTTTCCAGCATGGAACATACGAGGTGAACAGCTCGAACGCGCTCATTCTCACACCATTCGAGGTCGATGGTCGCCAACTTCTCTCTGAACCTTGCGAAGACGACGGAGTCTCAACCTACTCGCGCTACTCCCAAAAAGAGGAGTTTGAAAAGTACGAACTCAGTCTCGACAACTACCACGGGAGATACAAGTTACAGCTTTATGAATGGGATGGAACTCCTGTCCAGCCGCTTTATCTCGCGTACAGCCCACCACAGATGCTTCCTACAATAACAATGAACCCTACGGAGGGTTCTGGGTCCGGCACAGCCACAGACGACTCGTCCACGGCGTCTTCTTCAGCAGGACTCTCAAAGAGAGTGAAAAGATCACTCGAAAATAGATTCAAAACCAACGCTGTCAGAAAACAATCGGTTGATTACGAGTTCTGGTGGTACACATCGGCCGCTATGGTTGTTGTGGGAGGATTGTTGGTCTGGAGAGGTTGAAAAAACCCCGTTGCTTGCTTGAATTTTACTGTCTTTTATCTCGTTTTTTTCTATGTGCTTAATGTACTTTGATAGTGTTATACAACAGCAAAAGGAGCAAAGAAACAACTAATCGACCTATTAGTTCCCGTTGAATGTGCAAATGATGAGAAGCGTCTCCCCGTTTTTGTTACCTAGCAATGGATGTGATTAAACCCTTTATTTCTTCACGTCGTAAGATCTTCTGAACTTGTCATCAATCTCAGTCAGGTAGTAGGTTCCGCTTGGCAGGTAATCAAGCTCACCAGTAGGCTTGAACGACTTTTGCAAGTGAGCCTTCTCTCTCAAGCCAATCGCAGCCTCGTACTCCTCTGGAGATCTCTTGATTCTGTTCTTGAGCTTGTTGTCCACGTCCAAAACACCAATAATGTGCGACAAATCGCCGGCAACCTTCACAGAGTACAAAGTCGAGGCAAGACCAGATCCGTACGAGAACAGTCCGATTCTCTTGCCTTGCAACTTGTCGTTACCCACATACTCCAAAAGAGAAGCGAGGGATCCAAACACAGATGCCGTGTACATGTTACCCACATTGGTGGACAACTCCAAAGAAGGAGTAACTCTCTCCTTGGTCAGAGCCTTTGCCAGGCCCACAAACGTCTTCTCCAGAGCCTTGTCGGTCAACGACGCATTGTACTCCAGAGAAGCCAGGCTAGCATCGACCTCAGGGAACTTGGATGGGTCCGCCTTGAAGTCGTTGTACAGCATTCTAGCGTAAGACTTGACAACCTGCTTGCAAGTTGGCGAGTGGAAAACATTGTAGTCAAAGTAGGTCAAACCAACAGCCTGTTTGCCAGCCTCAGAGCCCTTGGTAAGTCCCTTGGCCACCGCCTTCTTGGAGTAGCTGGCGTAACAGAAGTCAAGAGCCTTCACGTAACATCCCAGAGAGAAGTGTCCGTCCACAACTGGGTACTCAGAAGTGAAATCAGGCTTGTAGAAGTCGTAAACGTGCTCCATGTACGAACCTCTGATAGGCTCAAACACGAGAGGGGCGTCTGGACCGATCAAAAGAGCCACAGTTCCTGCACCACCGGTAGGTCTGGCGGCTCCCTTGTCGTAAATGGCAATGTCACCGGCAACAACGACCGCGTCTCTACCATCCCAAGCAGAGGACTCAATCCAGTTGATCGCGTTAAAAACCGCGTTAGAACCACCGTAACAAGCATTGACCGTGTCGATACCCTCGACGTCGGTGTTGTCGCCCAAAAGCTGCATCAAAACAGACTTGACAGACTTGGACTTGTCCAAGAGGGTCTCTGTTCCCACCTCAAGTCTTCCAATCGAGTTAGGATCGATGTTGTAGTTCTTCAAGAGCTTCGAGAACACGGTCAAAGCCATCGAGTAGATGTCCTCGCGGTCATTGACGAAAGCCATGTTGGTCTGGCCCAAACCAATTGTGTACTTTCCAGTGGAAACGCCATCGAAAGCCTCCAATTCGGCCTGGTTCACGTATTGGCCAGGAATGTAGATCTCAAACGCCTTGATACCAACGTTTTGGGGGCGAGTCATGTTGCGTGTGATTAACTGAGTTTCTGTGTCTATTTGCGGGCTCTGTGGACAGAATCAACGTGTTTCAAGAAAAGAATCCCTCTGCTGAAAAAAGGGAAACAAAAAAGAGGCAAATGAAAAAATCAACACACTTTCGCGAGCGATACGAGACAAACGATGACATCCTTACACCTGTTGAGCAGTTGTTCCCCTACAAGAGCTCCGAGGGGGCCTTTGAGAGATGTAATTGTTGTTGATTTGCAATCCTGGCCCGTACCCATCCACTCTACTTTCCTCTTCTACACCATTTTGCGATCCCCTCGCTCACTTATTTTCGAAAACTCACCCAACCAAACTTCCCCCCCTCCTCCTCAACACTCCACTTCGAGTTGTTGAAAAAAAAAAAATTTTTGATGGGCAATTGCCCTGTCACGTGACCAGCAACACCCAAAAACCTTTTCCATCAGCAAACTTCTGAACAAGTTTGAAACCACGCGTGGAAAGCCCAATTCAATGCTGATCAATTACAAATAGCTGGTTCACCGCTAAATCTATCCACAAATGGCAAACTTGGCTCGCCATTCGGTCTCGTATAGGTATCGTAACAATTAAAAAACGCCTCTCGGGACGCATAGTACATATAAAGCAAAACATAGCAAAAACTCCATAGCGAACTCTCGATGAGTGATGTGTGCGTGTGTGCGTGGCTTCACGTGCGCGAAGTGCACGTGCGTGCTTCCAATCAACACATTCAGCGACGGTTGTTCAACCAAAGCTTGTAATTGGAAGAAGCGGTGTCGTCAGAACCCGGGTACGCACTGTCAGTCAGCGCGCTCAGCACGCTCATTGTCCGGAGTTTGTATGAGGAGTTGGCCAGCGAGAGCTCGCAGCCCCAGGAACTGGGCGTGGATTGGGCAGAAGCAGGCGAGGCAGGCGAAGCGGTGTTCGCTTTAGGAGCCTCGTACAACCACTCGTCTCCTGCGCTCGTGTCCTCGTCCTGAGGAAAAACCTCGTAGGTCTCATCCACGTCAAAAGCGTCCAGCTCGGCCGTATCGTCCAGAAGCGATGGAAGCGAATTGAGCGTGCTGATGGAAGAGGCAGTCGAGCGGCGCGACGATGACATTGCCGCCATGCTGTAGGAGTTTGTCTGGAGGTCGTCGAGCTTGAACAGGGCAAACTGGTCGTCAGAGTCAGACTCAGATGCTGGAGAACGGGCTGTTCTTGGTGAGGTGGCAGCCAGCGCCGGCGCCGGCGCGACCGATCCCGAGGACGGCAGCAGAGTCGAGTATGTTATGAGCTTGGAGGTCTTGTTGAGCGGACGCGTGTCTGTTGTGTATTTGGAGTCCTTGATGCGGCACTCTTGCGAGCAGTAGAGCGACGAGATCGAGTCGTCGAGGTCACGTGATTCGGACCCCGTGCCGTTCGCAGAAAAGTCTACGCGTCTGCTATCCACGATGCAATAGTCGTCCTGTTGGAACACCATGGTTTGCTGTTGTGTTCAAAGATAAGAAGGTCTGATTGATAGCCTTTTCAATTTAGATCTCTCTGACACATTTTCCAAAACAGCGTCTCCGCATACATTTATATCGATTCAAACTTTTCACCTGTGGCTAGCTGAGTCATGACCCTGGAGATAGTGGAGCCAGAGTTACGAAAATCACCAACCGTATCAGTAGTGTGGAGGGTGACCTCACACACATGGTGCTGAGCCAATCAGCGAGCCACACCTGGGGGATAATTACCGGCGATTACGTAGGTGCATGCGGACGGCTGAGTTTGTAGGTCCACCAGGGTTGTTTAGAAGTGGCGGGGAGCACCGTGGAGCACCGTGGAGCACCGTGGAGCACCGTGGAGATTGTGGCGTCATGCCCGGTGCCCGCACAATCCGGTATCCGCGCGGCCCCGCTCGCGGTATCTGCGCGCGGATGCCGCCCCGGAAAGATTAATGTCCGGTATCCGCGCGCGGGGCGGCTCGGCCCTTGGCAGGGGGTTTCCGGTGGAAAAAAAAATTTTCATTGGGCCCCGCAAAGTCAGATGACTTCGGCTAACCGAATGGGCGAGATGGGCAACTCCAACAGAGGCGGATCGCGAAACTGAAACAGGATGTGCAACGCGAGGAGTGAGAAATCGCGCCACGCCGCACGCCGTCCACAGCTCTGTTGACGTAAAACGGACGAACACTCAGGCTTCCACAACGCCAGAGGTGGACATGGGCCAACGCTCGGTCACGTGATTCAGAGAGAAAAAAAATTTCGTGCTCCACAACAATATACAAGCTATTTACAGAAAAACGCATGGCAAAAAACAAAAACAAAAACAAAACATCGGCACAGTGGCTCTGTGTGTCACGTGGTGCTGAGTCCCGTGACCACAATCACACTAGCAACAAGGTCGGTGAATTGCTCCTCAGTGGCCTCAAAATGGTTCAAGTTCTCCTGGTGGTCCCACAGTAGTCGCAGGCCCCGCACATGGTCGTCATCGTCGCCGTCGCGCTCGCCAACGTCCGTGTAGTGCTCCACAAGCCGCAGAAAGCTTCCCAAAACCGCCTCGTTCTCAAACAGATACACGAGATAATTGTGCTCATCCTCAAGCAGGTCGCGAATAACTCGTTGAAAATCACCAAATGGCAGCAATTTTCGGTTGTCTTCGAGAATCTCAAACAGCCGTTCGTACGCGCGCTCGCTCACCCGCACACCCGCGTCCGTCATCGTTCCAAACACGCTCCAAGCGTCGTCCAGCGTGGCCGCCTCCTCTAAAAATGGCTCCCACAAACTCCCGTCCACGTGAGGATAAAACATGAAAAGCCTCTGTTTATCTGTCACGAGATCGTAGAGCTCCAGCGGGTACTCGTAGGGAACTGTTTCAGCGCCAACGTCGTCCACAGTTGCCACGTTGTGCACGTCTCGGTACACGTCACGCACCAGCACGACAATGTTGGCCACATCGTGTGCGAGCTGCCGTTGGCCCAAACTCAGTAGCGACGCGACGATCGACCGCAGATCGCTCGTGTCCAAAAAATTTGGTAGCAGGTCGATCCGCAATTCCATCACATTCAGCCACTTTTCAAAGTCCCCAGCAAACGCACAGTAGTCATTCAAAAGCCCAAGTGTACAGCGGTCAGGTTGGAAGCCTTGGTCGTTCATGTCGCTCAAAATCCGCTCGAAAAGAGTTAGATTCTCGCTGTTTAGAGACGCCCCTAGAAACAGGTTGAACAGACCCAAATCCATCTTGAATCCGAGTTTTTCCACCCCTAAAGTCAGCTCCTGGTAAAGCTCGTTTGAGAAGCTCGAGTACTCGTCCAAAGAGCTCGCAATCCACTGTCTAAGCTCGTCCGGAGTGATCAGCATGCCTCCGCTCAACACATCCTCATAAATCTCGCTCACAGTTTTGGACTCTAATGATTCAGCCTCTGATCCCACCATCTCCAAAAAGTCCTCCAGATCTTCTGCCTCCATGTGAAGCGATTTCGGCGCCGGCAGTTGTTCATACGCCGCCATCAGCGCGCTCAACTCGCCCTCCGTGCCTGATTCCAGCTCCTGAGAGAACACAGAATACACCTCCGGGTCCACAGACTTGCGCTTAGTCTGCATCCGATCCATCACAATCTCTGAGTGCGTCGGACCTTTCAGAATCTGGACACATCCGAGCAAATATGCCGTGTATGGACCCTCACTTTCGTATATCTCCTTCAGGTTTTCCTCCTCCATGACCGCATCTTTGAGCACCATGTCACCAAAATCCACCAGGTGTTTGTTGAGCGACGCACCAAAATTCGGTTGCAGTTTTTCCGCCTCTGTCGCCGACGTGTACTTGAGGAACTCTTTCTGGATTCTCTCCACCCGCTGTGTTCTCAAAGATTCTGGTTTTCTTTCTTTCAACTTGGCGAACCAATCCACCTGTGTGGAGCTCTCCCCACTGCCTTGTTCGGTAGTTTGTAGTCCTCCCGTCGACCCACGAGTAGTTTTGGGTCTCAGCTGGTCAAAAGAGTCGAAATCTAAGTCATCGTCATCTTGCAGCTTACCTTTCTTGCTGATGCCATAGCTGCGCATCCAGCTCTTGCCCGGCTGAATAAACCGCAGATTTTGAAACGGCCGAGCCAGTTGTCGACATGTTGTCCAAGACTGCATGTTTTTGTGCGGTAAACTCGTTGAACTAAAGCTAGAAACATCTATCCAAGTTCTCTTTTCGATTAAATTTTTCAGACCTAACAAAAAAAAAATTCACCCCACACGACAAAATATATGTCGTGTCTCCAGAAAAGAGAAGTTTCAGAGTAGTTTGTGTGCAAAAAAAGAAGAGAATCAAAGCTTTCACATGTAGTTTGGATACCAACAAGATGTTGAAGTCTTCAATCGCTCATGGTAGCTGACCTAGAAGAATTCTGTTTTGTGCTTTCTGCTTTTCTAATATTCAAGGAATATAATAAACTTGATGAGTATTTAAATTTCCGTATAATCTTGAAAAATTAAACATCCCTACACCAAAATAAATACATGGACGCCCTTTGATCTGTACCAACTGTGATGTCAACTAAGTTCACATCACAGTTCATGTTATTTTGCGTCAGCGTATGTTGACTGTAAATTTCATTACATCTTCACTATGACTATATACAATTCGGGCGAACGAGAGAGAGCAAAAGTAGCATTAACCAACAAATACTGGCAAACAATTCGCTTTCCATCTTCCCACTCATTCAACCAGTGCGCGGTGCAAATGAACCAGCACTCGTAAGCTCAAATCTGGCTTATTGGTTGTTGATTCTCGCAATGTATGCCTTAGAAAGCACGTTCCACGATCTCATGAACTTCGACGCACAGTCACTAATGCAGCGCTCCTCAACAGAATTCAAACTCGACGAAGGCTGCAAAATACACTTGTCGAAGCAGTTCACCGACAAAGCGTTCATCAGAGACGTGGCGTGGGCCGTAGCCATTTCTTGCGCAATCGACCCCTTGATTTGTTCCTTGATCTGCTGTGCTTGCACGTTGTTCAGTGCACCAGACTGGCCACCAGCCTTACTGGAAGATCCTCCGAGTCCCAAAAAAGATGACATATTTTGTTTTTTGCTATTGTAGTATCAAGTATATTCCGTCTTTACACTCATTTCTTCACTTACAAAACGAAATATTTCGCAATTTTTTTTTTCCAGTTTAACCTCAGTTTTTTTTTTCCATATATTTTTTCATGATATTTTCAACTCACTTTTTGCTGATTTTGGTCAAATCATTGTCCATCTATAAACCCGTTTTACGTCAATTCTCGTCCGTGTAGTCTTCATAGCCACCATCTCCAGCCTGTGGCTGATCACTGACGTCATCGCTCTCGCTCTCCTCATCATCGCTAGCCTCATAGTCAGAATCTGTTTCCACAAGCTCGTCATTATCGTCCCCACCAAAAAGATCGCGACCACGTCCATCTTTGAGGAAATCATCCAAGGTTTGTAGCTTGTATTTGCTCACATTCGAACCCACACCGCTTGGTTGCACACCCCGCGAACGCTGGCCGTACGTCACGTGCTGCGAAGCACTGGAATTACCAGTTTGGCCACCAGCAACACTCGCAGATGAAACAGACTTTGAGTACCGGCTGTAGTCCTTCAGCGTAAACCCTTGCGCACGAAGCTCCGCATAGTAGTCTGAAAGCTCTGGGTCTAATGACTGAGTCGTCGTGCTGTTATAACGATCTAATCCTTGATAGCCCCGTTTGGTTTGAACAGAAGTGACAGCAACATTGCTTCCAACGTTGAACGACAGTTTGGGTGTTTGGAAAAGCAACACAGAAAGCTCAATCTCACCCATTTTCTCCTCGCATTTTTGCAGCAAAAGATTGTCACCGTGCTCAAAGTAAAAACGGAAATCAATCACTGTCGTGGCAGTCAAGGACGAGTCAATGTACACCAGATTCGGTAAAATGGATCCAACCAGTCTTGACCGGTCTCTGAGATCAAGGTTTGAATCGTATTTGGTGTAATGCAAAACAACATTGAACAACTTCCACAATGGGTTGTCAAAATTGTACGTTTCTCCTCGTTGTTTCTTTCGATAAATTTCCTTGGTGATGTATTTGGCAATGAAAGTAAGAATCTCAAGCTTAACAAGATATTCCTCTTGCCTGAAGTTTGCCACCAAAATCCTCAACAAATCTGGCAAGAAATCGCTCAAGACTTCACATTTAGAGTCCTCAAAATCGTGATTTGAAAACTCACCCAAAAGCCAAACGATCGACGCTTTGGCAATCGGAGACAGCTCGTCGTTCACCAACTTCCCAGTGAGATTCACAAGAACGTCAATCTTGCCAACAAGATCATTCTGAATCATCGCTCGCAGCCCAGCCACGTACTCAGCCGCCATTGCTTCGTCTCGCTCAGTATTGAGCTTCCCAAGACAGAACTTAATCACTTTGGAAATCTGATCGTTGGGTAAACCAGTACTACCCAAGCGGATCAGCTGCTTTAAAGCGTCGAGTTTCAAGGATTTATGCAGATCAGGGTGCTCCACAAGAAAAACAAGTTCTTTGAAGATTGAGTCGAAGCTTGCCTGGCTGAGGAATTTAGGCAAAATGGATATTTTCAAGCTCGCAGCACGCAGCGAGTCGCCAGAAACAGGGACAAAAGTGTAGAGCTCTGTAGGTTTAAACGAGATGAGATGATTGTCCAGCAGATACAAAATTTCGCTGAGAAAGACCTGATTGATGTTGTCCAGTCTCGTTCTTGTGAACTTTATCAAAATCTTTGCCAATTGGAGCTCGCCAACCAGCTGTGGAAACAGATTCACTAGACATCTCGCCAAGCTGAGAACAACGTTCGCAGCTGGCGAGTATATAAGCACCCGCAGCTTGGAGAGAAGCAGGACATTTTCTGAGCTGGACGCCTCTAAATACAACTTGGAGTAGTCTGTGGCGAGATCGAGCAGCAAAACTTTGGAATAGTCCTCAAGATCAGGCAGTTTCGACACAAGATGCGTGAATCTCGGGTGGATCAGGTCGAAATACTGCGGGAAACAGGAATGAAAGCAGGCGAGCGCAGAACTGAGGACTTTAGGGTCATCGTCACTGAGCAGAGTCTCGAGATGCTGGTACAGTTGCCGGACAACCGAAGAGTCATCACGGAGAGCTCTGTGAACGTCCTGTTGTGTTTTGTTGCCATTGTAGGCTCTATCGAGTTGGAAACACTTTGTGATAGCTACGCAGGCACCCGACCGCACGAGTGGCGACGAGTCGCCGACGGTTTTCTTGATCGAAAGAACAAGAATGGGGACGATTGCTGGAATTTTGATCCCGCTCAAACAGCGGATCGAGAGCGATCTGTTGATACAATTTCTGTCAGAGAGTGATTTCTGGATGGCGTTGATCGATAGCAGCGAGATATCCTGCTGTACGTGATTGAATCGTAGCAAAATCACATACACGAGTCTTTTGATTTTGATGTTTGAAGAAGTGATGTTTTTGATCACATGTGGAAACAGCTGCAACAGGTCAGCGTCTCTATTTTGTTTTGTTGCCATCACTCTAACAAGATATTTCAAGACAACCAGCACTTCTTTATCATTATTTGAGTTGAGACCGTCCACCATTTGCTTAGAAGATAATTCTGGCTCGTCTCCATAAGGGGCGTACGGACTTGCTGTGTTGAGGAGCTTATTGAGTGCTGGATGGAGCCGGACGTTGTTGGCGTTGAATGCTTCATTGACGGTGGTTGAAAGGTTTTTCGTGGCGTTTTCCAGCAACGAGCCAATGTTTTTGGCCAGAACAGAGTCTGCCATGGCGGGAGATAAATATAGTGAGGGAGAGGGGCGGGGTGGAGATGCAATTGGTACGGGGAGAGGGACAAAAGACAAAAGAGGGAAACGATTTCTAGGTTTTTTTTTTTTTTTTAGATATTAGAGTTTGGCATTTGACAAAGAAAAGTGTTGTGTTCAACTCGAGAAAAAGAGGGAACACGTGACACGTGACACACGTCACGCAGCGTTTGCACATGGGATCTGCCATTTTGCCAAACAACTCTGAAATTTTGTTGATCCCATTTTTTTTCTCGCTACATCAGTCGGGTCGGATGCAAGGGGTTTGCTCCTTAAAATCAGTGATCCAGGCGAAGCAATTGCGCAGTTTCCGGCCTGCAAACATCAAAAATGGCTGCAAAGAAACAAGACGCAGTGACGGTTGCGAAGAGAGCCGAAAATAATCGTCTCACGCGGACTCTTTCGGTGAATAGTTTGATTAAGACAGATTCGCTCACCAAACTGTTCAAGAAGAACAGCAAGAAACGGGCGCGTGGCGACGACTCAGACGGCGACGAGAGTTCTGCAGGATCCGGTGTGGCCTCCGAAAGAGTGAGCAAAAAAGCGCGGCGGGACGGAGATGGTGGCGACGGCAACACCAGTGGCATTTCCAGCGACTTGAGTGAGGCAGAAAAGGCTAAACAGGCAGAAGAGGAACGCGTTTTCCTTGAGAAAGAGAAGGAGTTTGACCAGGAATTACCGGCAGAGTACAGAAAGTACCGGCCGAAGGGGTTCCGGATGAACCTTCCGCCGGAGGACCGGCCCATTCGCATTTATGCGGATGGTGTTTTCGACCTATTTCACTTGGGCCATATGAGACAGTTGGAGCAGTGCAAGAAGGCGTTTGCCAACGTGGAGCTTGTGGTGGGAATTCCAAACGACGTGGAAACGCACAAGCGCAAGGGATTGACGGTTTTGACCGACAAACAGCGGTACGAGTCTGTGAGGCATTGCAAATGGGTTGACGAGGTTATCGAGGATGCGCCGTGGATTTTGTCGCTGGAGTTTTTGAGGGAGCACAAAATCGACTTTTGTGCGCACGACGACCTGCCGTACGTTGCGGCGGGCATTGATGACATCTACAAGCCGATCAAGCAACAGGGGATGTTTTTGGCGACGCAGCGAACGGAGGGGATTTCCACGAGCGACATCATCACCAAGATCATCCGCGACTACGACAAGTATCTGATGCGGAACTTTGCGCGCGGAGCTACGCGGAAGGAGCTGAACGTGTCGTGGCTGAAGAAGAACGAGCTTGACTTGAAAAAACAGATTAACGACTTCCGTTCGTACTGGAAGAAGACCAACGTGAGTCTCAACAATGCATCGCGCGACCTGTACTTTGAGGTGCGTGAGATCTTGCGCCGAAACGGCAGCCGCAAGACGCTGCAACAGGCTGGCGGGTCGTCGGGGCGGCTGCAGACGCCGGCCGACAAGTTTGCGAGCCGGTTCAACGGCAACGGGCTCGACAGAGTGTCGTCTCGCAAGAGCATCATTGACAACCTGAAGGACTGGGTTGGAATTGACAGCCACTCGGAGTTTGAGTCGCAGAACGAGGAGACGGACTCCGACAAGTACCACGAGTCGGAGGAGCCGGAGGAGCTGCGAGATGCAGAGGATGCAGGGGAGCTGACGGGCTCTGACGACTCGTTCTACAGCGGCAGCGGGTCCGAGTTGAGCGGAAAAGTGGACAAAATCGAGGTCAAGACAGAGGAGATTATTCCGGAGCCGGCGAAATCCAGGCCTGTTCGAAAAGTCAAGAAGCAAAAGAAGTAGGCCAACTTTCCACGCTCGTTTTGCATTGACCTGTATTTACTCTTTTGCACCTTCAGTACACCAGACGTCTTACCATTTCTTCGCTTTAGCTGGGCCATTCATTTTCGATATACGCGTTTTCCAAAGAAAAAATTTTGAAAAAAAAAGAAAAATTGAGTAGAAAAGACTTGAGTTGTAGAGCTTTACAATACTGATCAGCAGACACAAACGATGGTTTTCACGGTAGCCGGTCTCAAATACATCGATGCTCCGGCGCTCAGACAGTGGCTGGTGCAAAGGTGCACCCAAACAGGGTCCAAGTTCCTTGTTGTAGACGTCAGAGACAGCGACTATGTTGGAGGACACATCAAGTCGAGTCTTCACGTTCCGAGCTCAAGTGTGGCGGGCCAATGCCCTGAGATTCTCGCGCGCCTCAACGAGGAAGGGGCTGATAACATCGTCTTTCACTGTGCCCTTTCGCAGCAGCGCGGGCCTGCTGCCGCGATGAGGTTTGCAAGATACCTCAACGAGCTTTCTGAGGATGCTTCTGGGAAGCAATCAGTTCCGGAAAACTTGCAGATATACATACTTCGGGGAGGCTTTGTCAAGTGGCAGGAGCTTTATGGGGGAGATCCGGGGGTGACCGAGGGTTACGAGGAGGACGTTTGGAAGTTTGGCTACTAGTGACGAGCAAATGAGGAGCAGATGGCTAGCGGAGCGAGTCTTTGCGAGTCTCTATCGACTCATAACTGAGGCCAAAAAATTGGTATTTTTCAACTCAAAACACAAATTATAATGAATAAATGACCGCAAATACACTTGAGATTGAAGATAAAAACATGTATCAAAGAGCAGCAGACTCGTTGCAGAGTTTCTTGAAGAGAAACGACCAACAGGTATCAGTTACAGAAATCCCGCAGTTATCAACACGCTCAGACAATGACAACCAGTAGTCGGAAAATATCAGTAGTATCAGACTGGTCTGAATGGACATTCAGTCATTTGTCACAATGTTGGAAGCCTTACTGCCATCGGCAACTATTCGTTTTTCTTCGCTCTCTTCACCTCCCTCAACCTCGTCGTCGCATCCTTCAACCGCTTGCCCATCATTATCTCCCGCCTCCGACGAACCATCTCCACCGGGAAAAACTCCTCGATCGTCGCCTGAGGCTTGTTCAGGTTTTTGATAACAGGCAACAAGATCTGGTCAACCTTCTCCTGCTTCCAACCCACATTGAAAATCAGAAAAGTCCGCAACTTGTCTAGATTAGGATACCCCCATTTGAACTCCGTTTTGTCGTGATCCACCTCAGGCTTCAAGTACGCCTCGAAAATCCGCCTATCCGGAAACTCGGGCGTCAAAAATAACGACGACTTGTTCAACGCTTTCCTCAACTTTCTCTTTACAGAAGTCTCGTTGCTCTCGTCAATCTTCCCCGCCTGATACTGCAACCACCAGGCCTTGAAATTCTCGAGATTCTCAAACTCCGCAAGAACCTCCATTGCAGACACCTTTCCAATGCCCTTCAAACCTTCCGTGTAATCACTACCCAGCATTATAGCCAGTTCTATCAACTTTCCCCTATTGAGACCTAAATCGCGCTCGAGATCCTCAACTTGGTAGCACTCCACAAAGCTCTTTTCGTTGAACATGTTCTTGTAGATGCGGTCACCTCCAAACAGAAAACAATCTGAATCGTCTGTGATAATCCCATCAACAAGTCCTAATGAAAACAACTCTGCACATTGTGCCTCTGCCTCCATAGGAGCTGTGATGAACGGGATACCAAATCTTGACAACAAATCTTGAATGTCAAGTATCATTTTCGCAGTCACCTCGTCGGCATCTCTTTTCTGCTTCTTGTGTGTCTCTTGCAACTTGACTTCATCATCCATAGACCAGAACGAGCCACCCGTCCCAGGCTGCCCCCCTGTGGACGTTTTGAGCGAGCCAACGAACCGTTCGTACGCAACCTCCTCGTTTTGTAAGTTTTTCTCCAATTCATTCTCCTCTTCGTCAGAAAATACGTAATCCTCAAGTGCCGGCTTTCTGGGTGCACCGACCGATGGCTCCAACGATGTGAGTGACGTAGAATTCGCAGGTGATGTTTTTTTGGGAGACAAGTCAGGAGACAGCACAGAGGATAACTCACCAGGTGACACTTGCTCAGGTTCTCTCACATCAGGTAGGATAGTCTCATCAGGGACAAACAGACTTTCTTTGGGAGACGTCTTTGTCAACTCAACATCCTTTGGATGAGCCTCCTCCAAATTAGTCCCATCTAGTGAAGCTTTCTCCAAATCGGCCTCCTCCAAATCGGCCTCCTCCAAGTCGGCCTCCTCCAAATCAATCACCTCCAAATCACTCATCTCGTCACTCTCTAAATCAACAACCTCAACCTGCTGGCCTTGCTCCTCTCTCTGCTCCTCCTCTCCCAGATAACTCTTCAAATCTTTGTACGAAATCAACCCTGCCTTCTCATCTTCTGTTCTTTCCGCCTCCTTGGAAACCGGTATATCGTTCACAAAACGATCCTTGGATGAAACGTTGCTTTCAAACCAACTTGGTAATGGAAGAACCGCCTTTTTTTCCTCCTCTTTTTTTTCCTCCTCTTGTTTCTCCTCCACCTCAATTTGCTTCGTAGCTGCATCTGGAGCAGGCTCAGAGCTGAAAACGGAATTTTTGAACGAGAAGTTAGGCAATTTGAAACTGTTCTTCTGGGCCATGTTTGTTTCAAGAGATTGCTTCGAGAGAATCAATGGTGGCTCATTGTCACCAAAAAGCCCATCAAAAGTCCCAATCTTATCATTCTCGTTCTCCTTCATCGCCAAATAATCCTGTTTTGACCGTTCAATTGCCTGTTTGAGCTCGTCCTGCTCAAACAACTCTACCTGCTGGTCCTCGCTCAATACTGGCTTATTCTTCTGCGCGTACTCGTAGATCGACTTGATCGTTGCCATCACCGACCCATCATCGTCGCCTTCCCGAATCTCGCCCTCGCCCTCGTCCTCGTTCCCGCTCTCATCGCTCTCATCCCTAACAAAAATAGAGGCAGAGCGTAGCGACGGATCCATAAAAGACTTCATCTCCCTTCTTTCCACCTTTTCCTGCGGTAACACATCCTCCAGATCCAAATCTTCAAGCTCATCATCATCACTGTCCAGTTCCTCTTCTTCCTCGTCCACTTTAATTGCATTATCAGCATCGTGGCCATGTGAACCCTCCCTAGCAATCGATAGTGTATACCCGCTCGCGTTCTTTTGCAAGTCATAGGCCCGGTGGACGTCGCCCGCAATTCTCTTGGACACTATATTTTTGTCATCCTTATCCATTCCAGACGCATTCATCAGCCGCTGAGTCAGATAGTTTCGTTTCTGCACCATCTGAATTTGAAACTTGGAAAAATCCATGCTGTTAGGAAACAAAGTCTCCAATTGTTCTTTAGTATAGCCCATTCTCAACCTCGAGCGCAGCCTCAAGTGTGAAAGAACAATGTATTGCGTCGAAAGAGGAAGTCGCGCAAACTCGGGAGAAGTTGGGTCGATCGTGTCGAGATCAACGTCGGCAATTTCATCTTGCAAGTCTGCCGTCAGTCGTTCGTATTCATAATCTGTGATCATTCTCTTGTCGGATTTCTCAATTTTGAAGTTCTCAATTTCGGGAAGGTCATATTCGTCTTGTTTTCTAAACAAAAGACCAGCTTTGTCTGTGTTCTCCTCTTTTTTCTTTGGAGCTTCCTCCGTTTGCGCAGTCTCACCATCGAAATAATTGTTGTCCTCATAATACTCGACAAACTGGAGCTTCTCGGCAGAAACCTCTTTTCTGACTGCCTTTGATTTTGGCTGTGGCATTCCCCCTACATTGCTTTCGGCCTGCTGTTGCAATTGCTTTGCCAGAAGCCTCTGAGCCATCTGCCTTGCGGTCTCCTTGTTGCCCTCTCTTTTCTCTCTCCGCTTGGTGATTGTCTGTCTTTTGAGCACAGGCGCTCCGCCATCAAACACAAACACTGGCCGGATCCCAAAGTACAAAAGCTTGCAAATCCGACGGAAAAAACCGACAATGTGCGAGTTTACCATTTGGTTTCCCTCAGCGTCTCTCACTGCTTTGAGGAACTGGTAGATCCAAATCGACGCGTCGACTGCCAGCCGCTTCTTGTTAAGCGCCTCCAGCCGGACCGGCCGTGCTGTTGGACCAACAATATCCCAGAGTCCGTGGACACCCATTGTAGCATTATCATAGGTTGTGAGGGGCGAAGCAAACAAACAAGACAAGGATTGATCTAGGTTTTTATTTTTTATATTTTTTTCTCTAAATGAGTCGCCCCCGTTATCTAGCCGTCGATCGACGCGTCGCTTAGTGTCTCCTCCTCGCTGCTCGCCAGCTGCCCTTTTTTTTCTCCTCAAAATAAATACACCATCGCTCTTAAATTTATCCTGGGGCCAACCAGACGTTCTGCACAGAGCCGAATTCATATTTTTGGAACCCTCCGGGCGCTCCATCAACACGCTCCAGAACTTGACAGGGAACACACAAACAGAGCCCACGACGTGGCAAAAGGACATAAATGGCAGACTACAAGGTGAGTAACGCCTGATTCGAGCATTTTTTTTAGAAAAAGGGGGCAGCGCCAGATACTAACAGTGAAATGTTGCGTTGCCTTGCGTTGCGCCGACATGTTCAGTTACAAACACCAATAGCAAGCAAAAGGAAGCTGAACCAGGAGTTCGTGGTGGCCTACAGCCCTGAGCACCCCCACTCGATGCCGAGTTTAGCAACAAACAGCAAGTCGCAACGGAAATTTGTACCACAGTTTGGAGCAAACAACGAGCCAAAAAACTGCTACAACCTGTTCAGGGAGTTCTCAAAACCAAACAAAAACAGTGACAGCATGGAGGACCAGCCGGTGTTCCATGTTTCGGGCTCCCCGGTGGCGATTGGGTCGCTGACCCCCTTTTTGCTGGCTGGCCAGCAACACCGCCAGCTCAGTAATAACACTTCTCCAAGCAAACAGCGCCAACACCAACAAGATAACAACTCTGCGCTTTCTCCGTCTGTGCAGCCTATCTTCATCCTCCAAAGCGATCACGACAGAGAGATGCTCTCGCACGGCGAGATGCAGAAGTTTCCCTCGGAGTTCAACCCACGACAGGCCGCCAACATGCCCCACAAGGAGAAGGTGGATAAATGGATCGTCAATGTTCCTGCGTACCCGAGCCAAGTCAAGGAGAGCTGGTATAATGAGTGCTATCCACCTGTGGTGGAGCTGTCAACTGCCACGACTCCCGAGGAGTCGGAGGTTGACTTCACCAGCCGTCAGGATATCATTGAGTTCCAGTCCAGAATGATTACATTTTTGGTCAACAAGTCCTACTACAACGATCCTTCAGAGGAGATCAACCGCGGAGACGAGTTCGAGGAGGCCAATCATGCTGCAGAGTACTCGTATGATACAAATGACTGCGATTACAATTACCATGACGGGATTTATTGAAAGATGATAATGATGACAACGACGGCTCCATGCAAAATATTTTTTTATATATCTTTTTCGTTATTTTTATTATCTTCCCTAAGTATACAGAGTTTGTTTGTTTGGCGACTACCTGTTTGTTTGTTTCGTTATCTCTTTATATTCTTTCCCTCTATACCGCTTCTCACCAAGAGTGTCAATGCATTTATTCATTTCATCCTAGTTCTAGCGCTGGCCGATAAGATTAGTTGCTACCAAAGGCGTGCGGCTCAAAAAAAAATAGCGAGCCAAAGAAAAAAAAAAAAATTTCAGTCAAGTTGGTTGAGATTTTTCACTCCAAGATAACACTTGATAGCCATTCAGTGATAGCATTTCAAGGTCGTTCGCCATGACTCAAACCGCTGCGTCTGCTGAAGTGCTATTGAACCGAATTTTGACGTTAAAAGAGTCGTCTCCCTTCCTCTTGGTTCTCGATACGCTCCAACAATCAGCCTTCCATTTGACCAATGAACTTGTTCACAAGGTGACTTCCGGGCCCAAAGTTCCCATCGTGTACCTGTCATTCGAGACAACAAACAAGCCCAAATACGCAGACGTGTTTGTTCCGTGTCTGGGATTGGAAGTGGCCGAGATTGCTGCCGCGCTGGCAAAAATCAACCTCTCCACCAAGACCCTCGTTATCGTGGACTCTTTCAACTATCTGGCGGAATCGGACTTGAATAAGTTTCTGGCGAGCGTGATTTCTCCACAAACAGTGATATACGGCACGTACCACGTGTCTGTGCCGGCAACGCGGCAGGTTGTGCGGCCGAACTCGCCGAGCCTGCTGTCGAGACTCTCATTCGTGGCCACCACGACGTTCCACGTGAAGCCAGCTTTGGGCTCCTTGGACGAGGAAACGCTTGATCACATGACCGGCGAGCTGAGTCTCGCCGTGGGCGTGGCGAACCAGCCTGTTTTCGATGCCCAGGTGGTTTACCGCCGCAAGTCGGGGCGGTCTTTGGTGTACGAGTTCACCATAGACAGCACGAGACACGAGTACAAGATCCGGCGCGCGGAAGCTGGGGAACAGAGCGACGAGGCACAGCTGTTGGAGGGTTTGACGACGTTCAATTTGACCACCACCCAGCGGCAGAAGATTGCCAAAGACCAGGTGGACCTGCCGTTTTTGGAGGCTCAGCAGTCTCTTGGATCGGTTGGAGGTGCCATTGTGTACGAGTTTGAGAAGGACGATGATTATGATGAGGAGGATCCATACGAGGATCCGTTTTAGGCGAGCGAATGACGAGCGAAGCGAGTCATTTGCGAGGAGTTTGCGAGAAGTTTGCGAGGAGAGAGATTACGAGGAGAATAATGAGCAAAGAACTCGCTTCGCTCGTCATTCGCTCGCCATTCGCTCGCCATTCGCTCGTCATTCTCTTTGAGGAGCCTACGGGACAAATGTGTACAGAAATAAATTAAACACCACGTGACCAGCAGTCACATGACCAACTTAGAAGTTCTCACACGTTACGGTCAGCTCGTTTGCTCGTCGTCGTCGGGGGCCATGGCGGCGGCAGTGGCGGCGGCAGCCTGTCTGGTGGTCTTCTTACGTGGCCACAGGCTCGGCAGTTTGATGAACTGGAACCGCGGCTCGATGCAGCGCTCGATAAACCAGTTTCTGAGCACGTTTTCGATGATGGAGCTGACACGAGGGATGTTTTCAAGCTTTGTGCGCGAACCAATGAGTGATTTGATGTCGAACTCGAGGCGGAAGTCCGGGCTGAAGGAGAACATGAGTCCGACGGAGTTGTCCTTGTGTGTTTCGGCCGATGTTGGCGCGGCAGCGGCAGCAGCGCCCTCAGTTTGGTCCTCGCTTGGCCGTATAAACGAAACAGTAAGACATCCCGAGAACCGCACAATCGAGACCGAAAGCTTGATCGGGAGCGACGCGCTGAGCGGCCGCGGCTGGTTCACAAGCAGCCGGGTCTCCACGCCGAGCGTGAAGGTGTCGGCAACATCGACATCGATCTTGGCTTCGAGACGACCGTCGTTGTTGCGGATGCGGCAGTTGCTGAAGATCGGGAAGTCGTCGCCGATGCTGATCTCGCTGATGGTAATTTTGTCGAGAAAGTCGGGCACCAGCGGCGAGTTGAACGCCTCATTGAGCGAGCGGTGGATGTTGTTGTTGTTCAGCGCCTCGTTGCGGAACTGCGAGATCATCTGGGCCACCAGCACGTTGAACCAGTCGAGCGACTCGGGCTGGTGGATTCCAACGTCGTAGTATGTTTTCTCGAGAATCAGCTCGATCGTCGAGTCTTCTCCCTCTTGAAGATGTGTGTTGTTTGCGAGCGCGCTAGTGTTTCCCGTCAAAAGCGGCACTTTGATCTTCTTCGACGCCGACGTTGGCGTCGATTCGCTAAACACAAAGAACTTGATAAACATCACCATCAGCACAATCACAGACAGCTGGCCCACCACCAGGCCGTGCGCAAACGACCATGATGACTGTGGGACTGCAATCAGCGTCTGTGCTTGCGGGGAGATCACAAACTGCTGTGGTGCCAGCGACGCGGCCTGTCGCTGCTGCTGCTGGATGCTTTCTAGAGCTTGCGAAAGGTACTCTTCCATGGATAGAAGCGTGGCTGACGCCGCGTCTGACGCCATCACAGTGACCTCTGCGGGAGGAATCGGGGGGTCTTGTGCCATAGGGGAGAGTGGGAGGGGGGAGCGTGAGGTTGTAAGGAAAGGAGTTTGGAGGTGAAGAGAAGGTGAAGTTTGGTGCGATGAAATATTTCAGAGTTTTCCAGTGCAGAGATGTTTTGGCGAGCTTCTGCCAAGTCGTTCAACGAGGTAGAAGGTGGTGAAGGTGGAGGTGGATGAGGAGGTGAAAAGCTAGAAACAAAGTTTTGGATAGAAGGTGGAACACAATTTGAGTGAGTCCTGCTGTAACCTCTGCCAACGTCATTCCCAGTAAAAGAGGTCACATTGAGTGCTGTGCACGTGATTGAATACACGTGATCACAGACTAGACATAACAGTGCAGCTACAAAGTGGGAAGGGCTTGATATGCCAAATACAAGTCACCATATGTCTCCGATAGTGTCTGGCTTTGATCTCCATCAGTATTGCTCATAATCACCACCTCGTTTTCAAAATACACTGGCCCTTCTACCGTCAAACTCATCACACCTCGCTCCAACCAGACTCCTCGCACCACGAAATTCGGACGAGGTGCTCTAAAACAGGGCAGCAGAAAGACTGGTCAGAATGGCATTTGGTTCAGTACGGAAGAGGAGAGGGCGGCAGGTTGTTAGTATTGTATGATTGGGTAGTTTTCAGAGCAAAATATAACTGACTAGTGTTGAAACAGCATGGAAAAGGCACACTTCACCCGTCATGTACTTTTTGAATTTCATGATTAGATTAAACTGAATGGTTTATATAGAAGGACCGACCAACACAAAACGTCTGCAAGTCCCTGTACTTGTTGTTTGTTTGCTCTGGTTGACGGTTGCTCATTTCAGTAGCCTGAACAAGAAGTTAATACCCACAGATCCCGCCAACGCAAAACAAACCAACCTCGGACCGTACTCATCATCGTACCGAACAGCCCGCTTCTTGCGGATGTTCACCACACGGAACACGTAGACATAGCTCGAATAAATCACCGTCAACAGGGCGGTGAGATAGAAACACCCTGAGGTAATCAGCGAAATCAAGTCACCATAATTCAACAAGGTATGTCCAGTGGCTCCGAAAATCAAAGCAATCGATAGCCACGACAGGAACGTCCTTTCCGTCGCAAAGTAAACTTTCGGCTCCACACGAACAACAACACAGATCTTTTTTCCCGGAGGAGCCTGGAATTTTGTGGCAAAGACAGTCCCGTCTGGCACCTTGTTGAACGAGTTGTCTGGCTTGGTGAGGTGCTTGTACTTGGCCACGAGCCAGCCCCAAAGAGACTCGTCCGTGGTCGAATTCGACAGCTCCTCGATCCGGTTGTCCGATTCGTTGAAGGAGACAGAGCCGTAGCCAGCACTGCCACTCACACCGCTGCTGCTGCCCACAAGCTCCTCCTCATCCAGCCGCCCGTCGCCGCCAGACTCGATCTGCCGCTGCCGGATAATACCGTAGTTCTCGTCCCGCTTCGGCTTCTTGATGTCCACGTCCATCTGCGGCAGCCAGAATGGAATCAGGTCCACCATATCGGGCAAAAGAGTCGCACATCCGTGGATAAACTTGGAAAACTTCGGAACAGCCTCCACAAGATGCGAAGAAACCATGTCTTTGACCCACTGAGGCGGCTCCTGGCCCAGCTGCGTCTGCAACTTCACCTCCAGCACCGCGTATGGGAACCGCTCCACGTCTTTCTCGGCCAGCTTCGAGAACGGATAGTTCACGCCGATGTCGGTTCTGCGCCAGTTGCCGTGGGTCCGGTCAATGCCGTCAAAGTTGTCCTCCCGAACCATCGTCAGCTCCGTGTCGAGCGAGATCCGCACGCGGGCGTCGCCGGGCAGCTGGAACGCCGTTCTGTTGTAGAATGAGCGCATCACAGGCCGCATCTTGTCCTTGATCACGCGGTATTGCGCCTCCTGAGCCAGCCGTTCAAGCGACTCGATCTCCTTCTCCGACTTGCGGCCATCCTTGCGCATCTTGTCAAACGCCTGGCTCACCGTGAACTTGCCACGCATAAAGTCGTTCACGTTCTTCTCCTTGAGCGGGAACCGGGCCTTGACAGACTTCTCGCCCGTCCAGTCTTCACGGTGCGTCTTGCGCTCCACGAAAACCGTCTCGGCACCCATCCCTCCGTACCACCGCACACGAATCGCCTCGGCACCCTCCGTCTTGAGCAGCCGCCCGTAGTACAGGTCCATGTCGGTGTTGTCGTAGTAGATCGACGTGATCGCCGAGTCCTCAGGCTCAAACTCCTTGTTTGGGTTGAAAACAAGAACAGGCAGATGCTTCAAGATGATCAGCTTCAACTCGGTGATATTGTCCGGATGAACCCAGTATTTGGTGGTTTGACGCACGAAATTCTGTGTCGAGCCTCCCGCCGCAGAGTCTCCACGCACCGGATTTCCCCGAGTACGAACCAGATCGTACAACCGCGACAGATTCACAATCACCGAGTCGTAATTGTCCTTGTAGAACGCTTTGGTGTTGAGACGGGCCTGGAAAATCGGCTTGAGCGTGAAGCTAGTGAGCTTATCGTGTTTTTTCAGAATTTTTTGAAACCCAATATAGTTGAGTCTGGTGAACTTATTGAGGTCGTGAACGTCCGCAATGATGTCACTCAGCTCCTCCTCGAGATCCTGGAAGTCCTGCTCGTAAAACTCCGCCTCATCCTTGCCTGCACGCTTCGAATTGTTGATCGTTTCGTCCACCAGACCCTCCATTTCCTCCATTCTCCGCAAAATCTCCTTGTGTTTGAGCGTCACAAAGTTGTGGATCTTGTCCAGCTCACCTTCCAATGTCTTGAGAAACTCCTCCTCCAGCTTGTTCGACCAGACACCGCTGTTGCGGGTCAGACCCCGCTTCATAAAGTACTTGAGCTCGTCATACTGAATGTAGTAATAGGCGTACTCCTTGATCAGCGAAGACTTCAATGTCTCTCCAAACTTCATTGCAAGGGGGGACTGTGTTCAGACGGTGGGAACAAATTGCTGGCGGTGGTGATACTGAGAAGAATAGTCGAGGCAGTTTTGGCTGTATCGACCTTTCTATATTTTCAGTATCTGCAGAGCACGTGCGCGGAAATTATTTTGCTTAGTCAGCGAACGACGAGCGAACGACGAGCAAACGACGACAAGACTGAGGGAAATCCGGTGTAGACGGGCTGGTAGGCTCCAGTGAAGCTTGCAAACACTCTCATGCTAACTCTCGAAGGGATCTTGTGAAAGATCGCGCCTGGTCTCACTCCAGCCCCGCTAAGCTTTACTCTCGTTTGATTTGAGTTTGTAATTGGCATTGTGTCTCATTGAGCCACTTTAATGATCTAGTTGGGCTTCAATCAGCTAAATCTCCTCAGCAACCCTAGTTCACCCCTTCTTCAATCCCTTGTCAGCACCGTCTCGGCCCACGCCACCTTCACTCTTGTTCCGCTTACGTAAGCACTTACATCACCCCCACAGCCACCGTGCAAAATATTTATGGCTTTGCTCAAGAAATACTTCTTCATACGTGTCGAGTGATTCTTCTCCCAGCATCGACACCTCCACCACCAATGTCGTCGCTACTGAGCCCTTCGCAGAGACGCACGGTGTTTCTGTTCGAAAAAAGGTTCAAACGACTGCTCAAGTCCAACCGAAAACTCGTCTGGATCGTCGTTACTCTCTTCTTCATCAATGTCTTTTACAGACTCCGGATCTCCAACTCTGCCGTTGAGTTCGAACTTGACGACGAGTATCTCGGAACCTATAAGGAAAAGTTTCTCAGAACCGTGAAAAACAGGAATGACATTTACACTGAAGAATTCTTCTACAAGCTCAGTGTTATGGGCAACTTGGATGGTCTTGTGAACGAGCCGCTGGAGACTTCTACCTTCAACAATTCCATCAATCCGCTCCAAATCCTGAAGGAAAAGTATCCAGACAGCTCGAGCTTTGGAAGTTTGTCTCTGGCAGAACAGGCGAACGTGTACTTGGGGGAAATTTTGCCAGCTTCCAAGTTCAAGTTCCGTCCAGTTCAAGACAATATTTTCAGAGATGTTTACAACCCAGAGAATTATCTTGAAACCAGGCTCACAAAGTGGTTGAAGATCAAAGAATTTTTGTCTGATGAGGAGCTCGAGACACTTGAGATCAATGACGAAATCATCAAGGACTCAATTCTCAAGATCAAGGACCAGAAATTGCAAGTCAATGAGGTGTCGTCGAACGAGATCCTCAACAGTTTTACCCATTTGAAGTTTTTCAGCAAGATTTTCCTCAAAGACGACCTGAGCAATGACTTCTCTGGCAACGAGGATATGACTGCTATGTGCACGAGCGCAAAAAACCTTCTTTTTCCGTGGTTATCGGGCTACTTCCCATCCTTCACTAAGTTCAACAAGAAGTACGAGAAGACTGCTTTGAAGCCGTTTGGGGAAGAGAACAACGGGCTCTGCTTTGTCAAGACCCTGCAATCGAAGCTCAAAGGCAAGGGAATTGTGATCACCGCTTCGGACGGTCTCGTTCCGGAGCTGAGCGGTCTCCTTGCGCTGCTCAGAACGTCCAACACGCAGCTGCCTATTCAGATTGTCCACAACAACGATCTGGGGATGTCCTCGATCCAAAAGCTTGTCGACACTGCGACAGATCCGGTCATGAGACTGCCCAAGAGCAAGAAGGGCACCAAGACCCCGGCTTTGGACCTCACTTTTGTCGATGTTTCCAAGACCATCGACTTCAGATACAAGCAGTACTTCCAGAGATGGGGCATGAAGCTGTTGGCATATCTGTTCAGCTCGTTTGAGGAGATCATTCTGCTCGATACCGACACGATTCCTCTCCTTGCGATCGAGCAATACTTCCAGTTGCCTGCTTACAGAGACACAAACACGCTTTTCTTCAGAGACAGAGAGGCCAATTCTTTCCTTTACGATGGAGTCATGAAGTTTTTCCTAAGTTACTTGAACGGTGACGACGAAACCGACTATTTGCAGCTCAAAAAGCCCTCTGAGGCCACATTGAACAACAGGTTTTTCGCTGAAAAGGCCAGACACTTTATGGAATCGGGACTTTTTGCCGTCAACAAGGCCAAGAAATTTGACGGTGTTTTGGCAGCAGTGACGATGCAGTTTTTCAAGCTGGTTTCCGGCTCTGTTCACGGAGAAAAAGAGTTTATCTGGCTGGGCCAAGAGATTATGGGTCAGAATTACAAGTTCAACAAGCACCCGGCAGTTTCTGTTGGTGAGCTGACCCAAAACAGAAACAAGAATCTTCTTTCCAAGGAGCTGTGCTCCACCCATCCGGGCCATTTGGGCGACGACGGCCAGACTCTTCTTTGGTTTAATTCTGGCTTTTTGACTTGCAAGAAGCCAGAATCCTACTACAAGGACATCAACTTTGAGAGAAACGACGGCAAACAGCTTGTGGACCTTAAGAAGGAGTACATCTCGCCTCTGCACATCACCAACGCGCTGATTCCACCACCAGCAGAGTACAGCATCAAGAACGACATGGGCGAGCCGACCAGAGGCTGGGTGATGACGACGCAGTGTGAGAGCTACCTGTGGTGTGCCTACGACGTGATTGGCGGCGGAACAAACAGCAACGTTCCTCCGGGAACGGTGATCTCGTTCAGCGCTGATAACACAGATAAGTGGGACGCCATGGGCGAGACCTGGGTCACGTATTTCAAGATTGGTAAGGGTAACTCCAAGACGGATCTCGGCTTTGTGGAGGACGATGCTTACGACGAGCTTGGGCTGGACGCCATCACGGACGAGGCCGAGTTCGATCCGGTGGGCAGCGGCGGCGTTATTAAAGGAGGATTTGCGTCGACTAGCGGCAGTTTTGACGGTGCAGACGTCAAGAAACCGGCTGCTTCTGTGAAGAAGCCAGGCAAAAAGGTCGATGCTGCTGACTACGAGGACTACGAGGCGTCCAAGGAGAGAACCAAGGCGAACAAGGCTTCCAAAGCGTCCAAGGCTCTTAAGAGCGCTTTGGATGTTGACGATGCCGACTACTTTGACGACTCTGACTCTGGCATGTCCAAGGGCTTCAAGGAGACCGACGACTACGACTCTGAATTCCTGGACAGCGAGTACGTGGAGCCGGAGGCTCGGCCAAAGGTGTCGTCGAACGTTGCTGGCAGCCGCAAGAGCTCGCTGGAGGACGACGGGGAGGACGACTCGACGCTGTCCAAGGCGTCGAAAAACGTGAACGACTTTTTCAGATCGTTTGGATTCGGATCTGACGGCGGCAAGGTGGACCGCAAGATTCTCTCGTCGTTTGGTGACGACTCGCAAATGGACCTGGACGAGCTGCTTTTGTCGGCCAACAAGACGTCTGCCGCTGGCGACAGCGACGGCGACGTGGTGAAGGAGCAGCTGCTGACCAACCTCAAGCAGGAAGAGGAGGAGGAGCAACAGCAGCAACAACAGGAACATGAGGAGGACCACCACCACCGTTAAGCTGTATAGTGTTTGTGTTTAGCTGAATTTTACTGTATGTTATCAAAGCAACTGGAAATGCTGATATTATAGAGAGCGGGAGCTGGAATCTAGTTGATTTTCCACAGCTCCAGCCCAAGAATCTTAAATTTGCTGTCCTGGCTCAACGGCTCGTTCCCAAACGTTTCGACCGTGTCGGAGGCACCGCTGTCAAAATCCCCGCTCACCCAGAGCCCAAACTTGCCTCCTCCAGAACCTATACTGATGAAATCGTGGTTCGAATATATGATAAAGTCGTTCAGTGACGTGTACGGGAACACTTTGAGTCGAAGCTGCTCGCCTTCGTCTTCGAGCGTGTTCATGTTTCTGATTGTGTCTTTCTCGGCCTTCCATAGGAAGCAGTCGCCGTTTCCGTAGTAGTGTTTTCTGTCGAGTTGTCGCAAGTAGTCGTTCAAGTAGGCACCAAACAGCCGGTGGTGCGAGTCCAAAATCACCAAAAGATACCCTTTCCTCCGCACAGTGCTCTCGCCCACGGGCGGCTTGGCTCGGCTGTACAGTGTATTGAGAGACGTGCCGTCCTGCTCCAGCGAGTACAGCAGCGTCCAGTTGTGAGATACCTGCAAGATGGCCGGGATGTGTTGTCGAAGCTCCTCCGCAAGCCCGACTTCTAGCAGCTTGTGTTTCGTGGTCTCCTTGTACCCCTGGAGCTCTAGCGGAGTGAGCGGGGGCTCGTCTTCGGTGTCGTAGTAGGTGTTTTCCGTCCTTGCAGAGCCCAAATCTGATGGGAACGACTCTGGCTCGGGCGATGCTGTTTTGGACCTCAGCCCGGAGCTGAACACTGACTTGAGCTTATCTATCCTCCTAGACCGCGACATTTCTGGCAGTTGTGGTGTGTCTTGCTGAGTATTGCGACTTCTTTGAAGGCGAAATGAAGAGTTTGGTTTTGATAGCGATAGGACTATCTACTTTTTTTTTTTTTTTGTATCATTTTTTTTTTTGGTGCGAAGTCCAGTCACCAGCCACACGCGGCTGGGGCCCGCCGGCGGTAGCAGCGTGGCGGTGCGTGGTTGGAGCTGGCGTCAAAGCAACACACAAGATCAAGAGACACTACGTGGACAACAAGTCAAGCAAACACACCAATAACGCTCAAACCATGGAAAAGTCCCTGTTGGTCCCGGAAAACCCGGAACTCTTCGACTTTCTCAACACAACTCAAACGGGAGCTGCGCACAGCTCGGTCGGGATCTCGTTTGAATCTTTCCTCTCCTCGCTCATCTTCTCGCTCATCTACTGCTCGCTCCAGGTGATCATCTTCTCATACCTGCGCACACGCTTCAAAGAGTTTTACCAGCCGCTCTGCTACTGCGTGCCCGACGAGCTCAAGGTCGAGCCGCTCAGCGATGACCTGCTCGCCTGGGCCAAACCCATCATTTACACTCCAATCGACAACTTCCACAAGCTCGGACTCGACTCCTACTACTTTCTGCGCTTTATGTACACACTTTTGATTCTGTTTGTGGGCCTCGCGTGCGTGAATATCCCGCTTCTGGTCCCGGTCAACCTGTTTGGCGGCGACGAGCTCACCAGCCGCAGCGTTCACGGCCTCGACCGAATCTCAACCTCCAACATCTCCGCCAGAAATACCAACCGGTACATGTTCCACTTTCTGCTGGCGATCTTCGTCATTCTGTGGTTCCATTACGTGCTCATCTACGAGCTCAAGAACTGTGTCAAGGAGCGTCAGCGCAGCCTTGTGCTCAGCTCCAAGGTGAGGTCAAAAAGACTGCAGCTTTCCACGATTCTGGTGGACAACATCCCACCAGAGCTGCGGGACGAAAAGCGCCTACGGGAGCTCTTCAAACTTGTCCCCGGAGGTGTCCGCTACGTCTGGCCCGTGGTGGACTACGGGGAGATTGACATGCTGGTCAAAAAGTTCAACAAACAGCGCACCTTGCTCGAAACGCTCGAGTTTGACACCATCAAAAAAAATGTCGTTTCTCTGGCTTCCCAGAAAAAAATCCAATGTGTCAGGGCCAGCATCCACAGACCGTTCAAACTGGCCCGTGGTCTCGAAGTGGCCATCCCCGGGATCTGCGAGCTCGTAGACGCCCAGCAGTACATAGTGGAGGTTCTCCACTCGCTCAGCGCGGAGATTGCTACGCTCCAGCAGCAGGCTCTGGCTACCGAAATAGATGGCGCCAAACACGGAAAGGCATTCGTTCAGTTCAACAGCATGTGCGGGTCCTACCTCGCCAGTCAGATCCTCCTGAGCCGGACTCCGGGAGAACTCAAATGCAAAATCGTGGAAATGGACCCCGACGATCTGATCTGGGAAAATCTTATCTCGTCCGGCCAAAAAATCTCCTCAACAGTCTGGAACGCTCTCATTTTTTTTGTCTCCATCCTGGTCATTATATGCTGGGTGGTTCCCGTTGCCTTTGTGGGGTCAATCTCCCAGCTACCGTACCTCACAACCCTGATACCCACCATCAGCTGGCTGAACGGTCTTCCGGACTTTTTAAACGCTTTTATTGCAGGCATTCTACCCACAATTGTGCTCACCTTCCTGACATGCATCGCCCTGAGCATCTTCAAGTTGCTCGCATACAAACGCGGCAAGCTCGCAGGGGCTCAGCTGGAGTTGAGCTTGCAAAACTGGATCTTTGTGTTTCTCTTCTTCCACCTCTTTATCGTCATCACTATCTCCTCGGGACTCATTGTGGTATTTGAGCGGTTTCTGTGCAACCCGTCCACGATTCCAGCCATGGTGGCCCAAGATTTCCCCAAAGCCTCCAACTTTTTTTTCTCCTTCTTCATTCTGAAAGGACTCACCTGTTTTGGCAATAGTTTGCTGCAGTTCTACAGGTTCATCACCGATGTCTGCGTGGGAAGACTCATTGATAAAACACCAAGACAATTTTTCAACAGACGCATGAATATTCCGCAGGCCAGCTGGGGACTCACATATCCAACGTTTTCGGTTTACGGGTCAATCGGGATGGTTTACTCTGTTATATCGCCGCTGATTTTGGTTTTCTGCTGCGTCAACTTTTTAATGGACCTGCTGTCGTACAAGTTTTGTCTGCTTTACGTTTTCAAAACCAAAAACCATTCTGAAACCTACGGCAAAATCTACTCAATTGCCCTAAGACAGCTGTATGCGGGAATCTACAGCCTCGAAGTGTTCCTTATTGGTCTTTTCTTCCTTGTGCGCGACAACAACGGCGAAAACACCTGTTTTTTGCTCGGGATCATGATGGTGATTGCGCTGATTCTTACAATCTGGGGTCACGTGACCATAAATCAGCGGTTTGAAACAAGTTTATCGATGATGCCGCTTCAAGTTTACGAGATGCTGACGGAGGCCGAAGAAGAGGAGGAGGGTCATGTGCCGATTGAGGTTTGTGCCGAGGAGGAAAGGGAGCTGAGACTGAAGTTCATGCACCCGTCATTCCGATTCAAACCTGAGGCGCAGTGCGTTTGGATTCCTCACGACGAATATGGAGTGAGTGAGAGCGAGAAAAGCAAGCTGGAGGCCATGGGACTGCGGGTTTTCGACCAGGGCTGTTCGATGGACGCCAAGGGGAAGCTTCGGCTTTTGAAATCGCCGCCGGACTATGCATTTGAGTGACTGCATCTCGGCTTTAGAAAGGGGTGACAATTGAAACAGGAACGGTAAAAGTTGCATGTAATTTTTTTGTGTGCGTACGCGCGCGCGCGTTTCGAGATTTGTTTAAAAAAAACAAAAAATATAAACATCTCGAGGAAATAAAACCAGCCTCCCTTAGATAAATTGCCCGATTTGGCAAAAGGTAAACATGATGCAGACTCTTATGTTTCCATATGCGGTGTGTCAGAAACTCACAGAAGAGACATGGAAAGGTTAATTATGAGGAGTAGCGAGATGGGCAGTCTGGTGAGTGTTATGAGACACGGTTGTGCCACGGTTGTGCCACGGTCTGGCGTTGGTTTATTGACTCAGTCATGCGTTGGCGTGCCCCATACGCGACCATGGGGCGCGAGAACGCGGTTTTTCATCCCTTTGGAAGGCGGAGTAAACTGTGCGGCTCAAGAAATCTATTCAGAAAGCACGGGTCTAATGCAGAGACTGCAGATTGTTTCTTTTGCGGGATGCGTGTCGGCGTGTTTTTTTGAAACCGTAAGCCATCTTTTTTTTGGCACATTATTTTTAGCACAGTCTGGTTGGGTTTGTTGTGGTATAAATCGAGAGCTATTTCCAAACCGCGGCGGTCAGGACGAACACGAGCACAAAGAACAACGCCACGCGGTGATTTGCATCAACACCCTGACAAAAAACTACCCTGACTATGCTTTCTATGAAGACGAGCGTCCTGTTACTGGCGTCGATGCTATGTGGCTCGACCCCAGCGCGCGCCGAAACCGCGTCGACCACCTCGGCCACCTCATCCACTGTGTCGTGCAACCCGCTGAGCAGCACCGCGTGCCCGGCTGACACTGCGCTGGCCACGGGAATCAGCGTAGACTTCACTGAGGAAAGTGATCTCTTTTCGGTGTACTCGACCCCAGACAGAATCACCTACAGTGACGAGGGGCTGGAGCTGACGCTCGCTGAGAGATTCGACAACCCGTCGCTCAAGTCCAACTTTTACATCATGTTTGGTAAGATCGAAGTGCTCCTCAAGAGCGCCAACGGTACCGGTGTGATTTCGTCTTTCTACCTGCAATCGGACGACCTCGACGAGATCGACCTCGAGTGGTTTGGCGGAGACGGCTATGAAATGCAGAGCAACTACTTCTCCAAGGGAAACACCTCGACCTACGACAGAGGCGGATACCACAAGATGGCTGACCCTAGAGCAGACTACCACAACTATACTTTAGACTGGACTAAAGACGCCCTTACCTGGTACATTGACGGTGAGGCGGTCAGAACGCTCGAGAGTGATGCGGCAGATGGCTACCCACAGAGTCCTATGTACGTGATGATGGGAATTTGGGCCGGAGGAGACTCAAGTAACGCCGAAGGTACCATTGAATGGGCCGGAGGCGCCACCGATTACTCGGATGCTCCATTTTCGATGTACATCAAGAAGCTTGTTGTGGTGGACTACTCCACGGGCTCTGAGTACAAGTACGGCGACCAGACGGGCGACTGGTCGTCGATTGAGGCAGTCGACGGGTCTGTGAACGGCAGACTCGAGGCTGGAGAGGAGGAGTTTGCTGCCCTCGTGGCTGGAGACAGCGACGATTCTCAATCGTCTTCGTACGACGACAACAGCTCGACGCTCACCAAGACGACGGGCTTTTCGTCGGTGCTTCACATCGGCAGCTCCTCCGTCAAGACCGCCAAGAGATCCTCCACCGAGACCAACAAGAAGTCTGGTGGTAGCAACAAGTCGAGCACGGTTTCCACAGCCACCGGAACGACACTCACGACCAAATCGACCTCCAAGTCGTCGTCGTCGTCGGGCGGAAGCTCTTCTTCGGCACAGACAATTTCCACCACCAACGGCGCGGGCCAGCTCTTTTCGAACGGTCGTTTGACGACGATTGCGTCGATTGTGCCAGCCGCATTGTTTGCCTTGGCTCTTCTATGATTTTCAACGCAGAAAACCCTTTGGTTTGACTGTCGCTTTTCTACACAAACACTGTTCTGGCGCTGGCCAGGAACTCTACCTTTTCAATAGGCCGCTGCATTTTTTCCCTGACACGTCTGAGGGATCTAACGTACATTTAGTTAATTACGAGCTTATATTTAGATTTAAATGTATGTTACATCGAGCAATCAATCAAAAGACTTGTAGGAGAGCGCTTGCGAGTGTGTGATACCGATGTTGCTGTCTTGGACTTGCTATGGGGATACCCCGATCGGTGGAGATGGCCATCAAAGTGTCACGGAAGCTCGCTTTGCTTGTCTGTCTGATAAGATAGCCGTAGCACAGCCAGGAAAAATTATAGGTTTTTTTTTTTTTTTTTTTTTTTTTTTGAAATTTTTTTCTGAAAAAAAATTTTCAAAGTCAAATAGAATGATAGTATAGAACAGATTGGTTGATCGTAAAGGTAACTAACAGATTAAAAATGTCGAAGGATAAGATCAAGGATAAAAAGAGAAAGGCAGATGAAGTGGAAGATTCTGTGCCAAAGAAGGAAAAGAAGGTGAAGAAGGAAAAGAAGGAAAAGAAGGAAAAGAAGGAGAAGAAGGAGAAGAAGGAGAAGAAGGAGAAGAAAGAGAAGAAAGAAAAGAAAGAAAAGAAGGACGAACCAGCTCAAGACTCTACTCCAGCTGTCGTCTACGCTGAAAAAGATGTGAACGATTTCCTCAAAGAGAACGAAGTGAGCATAGAGGACCCTAAAAAATTGGGATTGGTGCCTGCATTGACATTTGATGCTCTGAAATCCTCCAACATAGACTCCAGAATCACCAAACACCTCACCAAGTTCCCTAAGCCAACGCCAATTCAGAGTGTGACATGGCCATTTTTGCTGAATGGGTCCGATGTTATTGGAGTTGCCGAGACCGGTTCTGGAAAGACTTTTGCTTTTGGTGTTCCTGCAATTGATCACGTGATCAAGTCGAAGTCGACAGACTTGCAAGTTTTGGTTGTCTCTCCAACCAGAGAATTGGCCACGCAAATTTACGACAACGTTAAGGATGTTACTGACTCGGTGGGTCTGAAATCGACGTGTGTCTACGGAGGTGTTCCTAAGGATGAGCAAAGAGCGAGCGTCAAGACGTCCCAGATCGTGATTGCCACTCCAGGAAGACTGATTGACTTGATTGACGAAGGCTCGATCAAGCTTGACAAAATCAACTATCTTGTTCTGGACGAGGCGGACAGAATGTTGGAGAAAGGTTTTGAGGAGGACATCAAAAAGATCATGAAGATCACGAACGGAAACAGACAGACGTTGATGTTCACTGCCACCTGGCCAAAGGAGGTGAGAGAGCTTGCCTCTGCATTCATGAACGACCCTGTCAAGGTGACCATTGGTGACAGAGACGAGCTCAGTGCCAACAAGCGGATCCAGCAGATTGTGGAGGTGATTGATCCAAGAGATAAGGAGAAGAGACTGGTGCAGTTGCTGCAGAAATACCAGTCTGGGTCCAAGGCAAACGACAAAATTCTGATTTTTGCTCTGTACAAGAAGGAAGCCACGCGGGTCGAGAAAACGTTGAGTTACAAGGGCTACAAGGTTGCTGCGTTGCACGGAGATCTGAGTCAGGTGCAGAGAACGCAGGCTCTTGACAGTTTCAAGAAGGGCCAGTGCAACCTGATGCTTGCCACGGACGTTGCTGCGAGAGGACTCGACATTCCAAATGTCAAGGTGGTGATCAACCTCACATTCCCGCTCACTATCGAGGACTACGTCCACCGGATTGGTAGAACCGGTAGAGCAGGACAGACTGGTATTTCGCACACGCTCTTCACTGACCACGAGAAGCATCTTGCGGGCGGTCTGATGAACATTTTGCGGGGTGCAGACCAGCCTGTTCCTGAGGATTTGCTCAAATTCGGCTCTCACACCAAGAAGAAGGCGCACGGGGCGTACGGAGCCTTCTTCAAGGATGTCGACATGACGAAAAAAGCTAAAAAGATCACGTTTGATTGAGCTGAGCCTATGTAATCTTAATGAGCCAAGCAAGGCTTTGTGTTTTTGCGGAGAAGCTGTAGTGTTATCAGTCTGTTTTTGGGCTCTTACTGCGCCGAATTATCGAGACGCCGTTTTTACTAATAATAGCAGTTTTTCACGGGCCAGGTGCATCATCTTGGGATCTTGCATTATCCGCCTGAGCGGCTCTATTGTCTTGGCATGCGCCTTTAATTGGTCGTGTCCAGGAAAAAGGAGGCTGATTTTTTGATTTTTTTTTTTTTGATGATGAACCGCAGGGACATTTCAGATATGTGGGAGAAACTTTTTTTTTTGCTGGGAGGTGTCCTCTTTGTATATAATATTAAAAAAAGCAGCCAGAATAGCGTGCACTTTTTGATTTTCAAAGATCAAGTGCCCTTCACTAGCAAAATCATAGACAAAATCACACAAAAACATCATGATCGTTCCGGCATTTGTTAGAGAAAACTGGGAAAACTTCGCAGCCTCGCTTTACGAGACTGAGGCAGACGATCTCTGCCCATCCGATATGGTGAGCGGTCTCTTTTTTGAGAAAAGAGACCTGAATAGCACATTTTTTGAGACAAAACAGAAGTTCAACTCGTGCATGGACAAGGAATGGTGCAAAATCGTGGTGATTGTGGTGTCCATAGTGGTGGGTCTCATTGTGCTCTGGCTGTTGTACACCATCCTGCAAGTTGTTTGTTGTGGAGCCAGATGCTGTGCCGCCCTCTGCTGCTGCTGTTGCAGAGGCGACAGGGATAGACCAGAGAAGGTTGTTTACACTAACGCTCCTCCTCCTACCTCCCAAGGAAACGCATACACAAATCCAAACATGTATTATCACAAAAACGATAGAAACAACGACAATCCGTTCGCAGATAGCAACCGATACAGCAAGCAGCAGCAGTATTACGGTTGATGAAGTGCTTTTTTTCCCGTTTAGTTCTTCTTTCGTGATAGTTTCAGTTCCGTTTGTGCCGCTACGACCGGATCTTTTGGTGGGTTTATTTCTATATGGTTTTCTCAGGTATATATACAATGCAGTATTAGTTCTGAATTCGAGTTTTGTTGGTCAATTCATTGGGCAATTAGTGCGTAATCGTCAACTGGTCTAATTTTGTGGCCATGAAGGGGGGGTGAAAAAAATCACGAAATTTTGAGAGATCATCAAAAAAAAATTCAAAAAAATATTGAATGAGAAAATTCAAAAAAAATAAAGAGTGAGGCCAACAGGAATCGAACCTGCAACCCTTCGATTGCACAATTCCAACGAACTTGACTGGAGTCGAAAGCTCTACCATTGAGCCATAGCCCCATCTTCGAAGTAATTGGATATCGATCTTAATAAGTGCTGGTCTCTAAGGCCAAAAATCAACTAAACCGAGTAGATCAACTGCAATCCACTTGAAATCTAGCCATCTGTCTACTGCAGCACCAAATGATATTCGCCTACGCAAAGCAACTCTTTAATTTCGTGACACAAAGTTGAAACTACATAGTTGAAACCTTAAACGTTTAGTCTGACACTCTTTTGAAACATTTGAAAAAACCCAATTTTACCTCCTACACAGATTCATGCTCAAATAAGGTTGCATTGCACAACTAGTACAGTGTTGGTCATTGCATTCTTTGTATACACTTTCAACTCCAATCAAAAATATATTTAAATTTAGCTGAAAAATAATTTCTAACCATTACCAAAATTATTGTAAACTATAAAGTTTGCCAGCCACCAATATCTACCTGACTTTCCAGTTTGCGAGCTATTTGACTTGGAATGTTGTGCTGGAGCCAGACAGTCCTGATAAACTCGTCATACTTAGCCACCGATAAATGCAAATCATGTCCCTTTTTGGAGTCTTCATCACTCTCACCATAATCGTCCAAATATGGACTCTCCAAGAACGACCCTTTGCCCTTGTTCAAAAGCAAAATGCAATTGTTTCTCGGTATCAAGAAAATTCCGAACTCGCCACTTATACACTCCCACTTGACGTGAATGTTACAGGATCCAAGCTGATCTCCGTAATTGCTCGATTGAAGATCCACCAGCTTGCTACAGAACAAACAAATAGCAGGATCCACGGGCTTTTCCAAAAGGTTGTTGTAGTAAGCGTTGAAAAAAGTATTCAACTTCAACGGGAGTGTAATCAGTTTGATCTGGTTAGGATATGGAACCTTTGCCTGACTTAGCTTAGTCCGATCGGATTCCTGAACTCCTCTGAATTCAGACAACGGGAGCTCTTCCAAAACTTGAGTCATCGTCGGCAAGTTCAAAACAGCACAAAGTTTGTCACATTCCAACTCAAAAGTCTCAAGATCTGGTAACGACGAGGTTGAAAAAACAGAGAATCGAACGTATGAGTAAATCAGACATTTTCTTAAGAATGGAGCCATCAGTTTCACCAACATGGAGAAAAGTACACCTCCCACTCCACTAACACCAGACATACTCGTGTACTCTTGCCATATCAGATCCAACTTATTGGAACTGTAGGAGACTTCAGAAAGATCATCCAAAGAACAACCATCCACAGTGAAGTCTGACAATTGAAGTTTTGTCATAATTATCAACAGGGACTGCTTGAAGTGCTTTAGATAACAAAGATGAACCAGTTTGCTGTAATTCAGGCCAATGCTTTGAACTTCTTCTGCCCCCACCAACAACTTAAAATAATCTTCTCCATCGTAAAGAAGATCATCATTGTTGCAAATGTTCCGCAAGAGACCAACCAAACGCTCAGGATACGTCAAAAAGCTTCTACTGTAATGGTCAGAAGTTGAGGTTGTTGTTTCGGTACATCGGATGAGTTCCCTGAGTTGGCTCCAAACCCTCAATGCAGTGAGACTTTGGTTTGACAATTCAAATATAAGCAAAGGAACAGAGTTGGTGTAATTCAAACCGCGTGTTGAGATTTCAATGGATTCAATCGTCTTTGTGATTATGGCACTGATACCATCAAATGGGAGGGATAGAATCGCTAAAACACTCAAGGAATGATTTAAGGCTAAGAATGGCTTCGAATTGGCCTGTATCGTCAGATCGTCATCTTTTATGAACCAGTATTGTGGTCGAACATTGGACTTCACCACACTAACCAAATCGTTTCGAATTGCATCCATTTGACTGAAATTTTTAGACAGTATGTTGTCCAATCCAGGATCCAAAACGGAAGTGTACATTGGCTTCAACTTCTCTTGGAAAGAGTCCTTGTTCGAAGAATAGAAAATCGGGACAAACACATTGTTCACCGCTTTGCACAATGGACACAAAAACTCTTGCCGGCTAATGTCTTCAGGCACAGTTCTTGTGATCTGTGAAACTTGTCTTGATTTCACAGATTTGAGAAAGTTAATGTAGCAGCCAAAATGCATTCCATGACAACAACTAGTAAACACGGCATGATTTTCATTGCATGGATACTTGTTGCTCGGAAATCCAGGTCCAAGGACGGCACGATCCTCGATACCTTTCAGATACTTGGACACTTTGTTTGGTCTGTCCGATTCAGCTTGATCTAGATTTGGATTCCCGCTGAATGCTTTATAAAACCAATATTTGTCTTCGAACGGAACAGATCTAAATTCATTGCTCTGTGAGATATAACTGATGATACCGAATGGCTCGTCATCAGAGTTAGCTGGCATCTGACACAGAATACAATGTTCGCGTGGAAATTGCCAACTGTTGTCTCCCACAGCTTGATCACCCTCGTAATCAATCTCCATCATATCGGCATTATCCAGAATAAAGTTTTCTGCAAACTTTTGCTGTTGTCGCTTGAATTTGGCTAATATCTGGCTCTTCTTCTTTTTAGCAAGTTTTTTCTTTTTGTCATAAGACGATTCCTCCGATTTTGAGGGAGATGGAGTAATCAGAGAAACATCAAAACCTGGAATCATTTGATTTAAAATCGTTTCATCGAATCCAAAAGTTGAAGAAATTGTTTCGAGAATTTCTCTCAGCTTTGGAAAGTAGACTCTATATTGTTCTTGGGTCAAAATATGATAGAGGAAATACGGGATTTTGGAACCTTTCAAATAATCTGTGATAAAAACCTTTGAATTTGTGAGCTTCACGGCAATGTGGATCAAATGTAATGTGAAATCTAACAATGTTTCGATAGCTGTTTCGGATTTCTTTGAATTCTCCTCACAGCAATACTTAAGAGTAGATTCCAAGATGGAGATAAAGTGCACGGAACATGTAATTTGAATCAACGATCCGAAAGGAATGCTGTCCCAATTGATTTTCTTCGGAGGTAAACAGATGTCCTCCAGGGGTATTTTTGTTTTTTTATGAATACGGTCTTTCAAAACCTTGATGCAATCGTCTCTTTTGTTTGATGAGTAATGAATGTAGTATGGATCGACTTCGTCAAAAAGTTCCTCTTTGAGCTTGTAAGTTTTCACTTCTTTCAAATTAAAAGAGGCACTTGAAGTTTGTGCCGGGTGTAAAACTTCTTCAACACACTGATTGAAAACTATGAAAAATCTTTTTTCAGAAGTGATATGCTCAGAAATTTCCGACGTGATCTTGCTATAACTCACGGGCTTAAAACAGAGTGATTGAATGATCTCTTTGCGAATTCTCAAGTCGGAAATTTCTCCTGCTGTTTTTTTGTGCAAATGGAGATCTTCTGTTAGCAAGTTGATAAGAAAAAGAATGAATTCTTCCACCATTTCGTGTAAATGAACACTTGTGTATGAGCTTGTTTTAAAGTCTCCCTGACACCACTCAAGCAGATTCCATCTGTCGATCAGAGTCGGCACAGTAATGTCTGTGGATTCAAATCCACAGAAAACCTGCACCAGAAACAAATCTTTTAGATACCCAAACTCTCTTATTCCTGAGCTCTTATAAATGTTCATTTGATTCCTGATGCTCAAACCATTTCTGACCCAAAGACCAACCTTGATTTGCGATAGAAGCACCAGAGTCCTCAGAGGGATGTCAAATAAACCCTTCACAAAGTCTCCTTTCTCGAACAAAGATCCAACACCCAAAGGATTGTCATTTCCTTTGAAAGTGAAAGAAAAATCATCAATACTGTCAACAACAGATTGAATCACTTCTTTTGTATTTATAGCGGGACTCATTTCAATAAACCATGAAAACAATGAGTGTAATGGGTGGAGAAAACTGATTTTGCTGCTCAAGACATCAAATTTGACGATCCGAGTTGAGACTCCATTGATCTTCAAGATATGAAATTCGATAGGAGACTCTTCGTCCTCAATAATCTTGTTGTTAGCCAAATCAACCGGCTCCTTGTTGAGATCATGTTTGAAAAAGGTCAATCTAACCAGTTTCTCGATGATCAATTTAGTTAAGAATTCTGAGATTCGACTATTTTCTGTCTTGTTAAGCGATTTGGCAATATTTTCCGAAAAATGAGAAATCACTGACATCCCATTGAAATAAAGCCCATAATCGGTAGATTCGTATTCGACGTGATTGGTGGCCTCTCTTCTGATCGTCGGCTTGCTTTGGAATACACCAATGACTTTCAAAATCTCGTGGAAATAGGGAAGATACGAGAATAAGTTCTCATTGTTCGGGTTGCGACTGATGATGTAGGTCATGTCAAGAAAAATATGGCCCCACTTCCGGTTTTTCAGGGACGAGTACAAAATTCCATGTTGATTCAAGGACAGTAATGAATGCACATTTTTAGTGAATCCGGTTCTAACGTAGCAGTCAATCATTTCGAGCATTTTGTATAGGTCTCCATGTTCCACAATGGCAGAGCAATTGGTGGGACACGTAAACAGTTGCGGAGACAGGACTGGAAGCGGAGAGTATTCAGGCTCTCTGTCTAAAGAGAGAAACATGGTCGCAATATCCACATAAATATCCACATACTGGGCTGTGACAAGCAGTTTGTAACGAAGGTTGTTGATCAACACAGAAATGTAAATATCATGGAGCTTGTTCCTAACCGTTTTGCAGAACCTGATGTCGTAGTACAGTAGATATTGGTATCTGGAACCTTCAAAAAAGGTGTATTTGTGTCCCTCAGCCGACAAAGAGAGGTCTTGATACTCACATTCTTGCATAACATCAGCAGGAATGCGCCAGACGTAGCAAATTGGCTCGAAATCGTTTTGAAACCGGTAGTAAACCAGCTTGTCCTTGGGTATAGCGACTCCGTACGAGTCCCGATGCACAAGAGGATACTCTGCAGCGGGCATTTTGGACACGGAGTCAGGAATAGGAGAACAACCGGGTCTGTACTTACCAAGAAATGCGACACAGATGGCATCCCTGTATAGCTGGCTGTTTTTGACGAGGTTGCAATAAGTGAGGTCAGAGATCCATTGAATGATTTCATCGCACATTTCCTCTTTAAAAACATCACGACAACTGCGAATGCAGGCCGAGAGTCCCGTGGAAGTCAAAACGTCCTGCTTTTTGAGTAAGAAGTCAAGATCATTGGAGATCATCACGACTGCTTTGCCAAACTTGTTGCAGCGAGAAACCACCATTTCTGCGAATTCAATCACTTTACCAGTAGCCAGGCGGACTCGCTGAACAGCATCACGGTACTGATGCACCTGGTCATTGTAGAGCACTAGGGCAAACTTATAAGAATTGCAATCAGGGGCTCCATAGTGATTTCTGTCCAGTTCTGCGCTCTCTGACCATTGGAGCACATCCTGACGCGTTCGTGGAGCCAGAATGCACGGGTATGCGTGGCTCATGACATCCAGGACAAAGTCGAGTGCCGTCGTGAGGGTTTCTTTGAACTGCTCGAGATGCTCTCTGGGAAGCACCTGCTGACCGTCACGTGACTCAAATAGCTTACACGGAACGCTGGCGTAAGCCTCTGGATCACCGCAATCGCAACACCCATTGGCCTCGCGCTGGATAATACTTTTGTGCACCTGATGATCCCGGTGTTGCTGCGGCTGGAAACAGTACGAGCAAAGAGCGCATGTTTCGTCAAACCCACACGTCAAGCACCGGTAGCATGCCTCTCCTTTCTGGAACTTGCGACCGCACGGCCGCTGGAAGTGATTGTGGTTGCAAGGGTCGATTGTGAGATGGTCAGGGTCAAGTTCTGCGCACTTGTTGAGTGTGATTCTAAGAGTTTTGCGGGCGTCGCTGGTGAAGCGGAAATCTGCAGCACGCGGGAGCTCCGCAAGGAATCGCGTAAGAAGAGCCGTGTTCATTGATTATTGAGGGCGGATCGGGGCGTGCGAGAGGGATGTGGCGAATTTTGAGCGGTAATTGAAGGGTTTAAATAGTTAACTATTTGCCTATATCTATTTACCATAATTTTTTCGCTTTGTTTTTTTTGCCTTCTTAGAAATTTCTTTGCCCTTTTTTTTGCCTCCAAGTTTTTTGTCTTGTCTTAATCATTCTCTTTTTTTCATTCTTGTCCGATTTCTTGTCCCATTCACCTCACAATTCTTATCCAATTGATCAATCAAGTGCTCTGTGCTTCTTTGTGACGGCCAAGAGCCAGAAATGAGTCTCACAACCCCCCCAAACCCGCTTGTCCAGGGCCTCAAAACGGCCCTCGTCAAGCTCCCGCACTTGTACGACTATGCTGCTACTCCGGACCTTGAAACAACGCTTCACAGAATCCTTTACTACGCTGTCTCTGGAAATGGCGCCTTCTACAGTCTTTTATTCCCAGATCTAGAACCAAACACTGATTTCCCGGCATCCTGGGATGAAACTTTCGTCCACGACAGTACAGGGCTCGTGTCCAAAGGACGGTTCTACACACAGCAGAAGCCAGGAACAAGCAAGGCCCACCCAGGACGAATTTGCGCCCAGAAAATTGAGGCCGGCCAGCCCGTCTACAACTGCGACGACTGCGGAATCGACGCAACTTGTTGTCTCTGCGACGACTGTTTCAACAAGGAACAGCACTCAGACCACAATGTGAGCATGCACATCTCGGGTGGTGATGCCATTTGTGACTGTGGCGATAGTGCGTCCTGGAGAACTGAACTCAGCTGTCTCGCTAGCACCGATATAGATTCCACAGATCAGAACGGCTCGCCGCTCCCGCAGCAACTCCAGGACAGCATTCGCACTGTGGCGGCGACAGCTCTTGACTACTTCTTTGACGTACAGGTCTGCAGCACACAGACGGTGCCGACGACACATCTTGCGCTCAAGTACTCGCGAGATCAAGACCTCTTCAGACAGCATTCCAACGCAGGAAACCTTCCGGCAGCAAAATACGGATCAGAGGACCCTAACTCCGACACTTTCTGCCTCGTGGTTTGGAATGATGAGTTTCACGATTTCACGACTGCAGAAGCTAGCATAGCACTCGCAGACCCGCGAGCGGACAGCTCGCGGCGTAGCGACCTGGTCTCACAAGTCAACAGTTCTGGAAGAGCAATCTTGCTCACTAGCAAAAACATCACCACCTTGTTGGAGCCGTACGAAAGAGTGCAGCGGAAGGGTCTCACCGCAACCATATGTTCCTCCAGGGACGTTGTTCGTGACTTTTTGTGCGAGAACATCATTAATTGGCTGCGTTCCATGACCACCCACAAGGACGTCCGTATTTCAGAGTGCGTTAAAAGCTCGCTTGCAGAGTTGTTTTTCCAACGGTACATTTCAGAACGCCCCATTCAGACAATCAGATCAAATGTATACAATCCGGAGTTAAACAACGTTGGTTTGCTCACTGCAGATTACAAGATACCCAGTATCAGAGGCACCGATATTGACGATCCCGTTGCTTTGAAAAATTTCAAAATCAAAGGTCTTCGGCTGTTTTTAGAAAAGAAGAATCTGCCCGGCAACACAGCTCAAACTACTCGTGTACAACTTCTGTTTTACCTTGAAATGCGTCTGTGGAAGCGCCTTCGAAAGACTTTGCATAGTATTTTAATGCCGATTCTCACCACCTCGTTTGCCTCGCGCAAAGTGTTATCGGATCAGATTGTGGAGATCCTCCCTGCTCTAGAACACATTTCGGCTCGTTCCGATAGAGAATGGCTCCTCTCGCTTCTAGATCAGTTCAGACTGCAAACTTTTCTTGACCCAAACATTGGAAATCATTTGCTCCAGTCGGGCAAATTGATCAAAATCTTCCGCAGTTCTCTCGATGTTTTTTCAGAGAGTTCAGACAAGGTGGATAGATATACCCCATCACAAGAGCCCTATTTGTGGGAAAACCAGCGAAAGTTGGCTGCAGAAACGGCGTCTCTGCGTGGAATTGAGACTCTCACCAGTTACATCAAACCTGGAATGGAGGAGATTTTGAGTCCTGAATATATCTGCCATATCATCATGCTGCTAGATCTATTTCAAGAGTCGTATGTCCTAAAACGTCGAGTTGGTGACCACGTCGAAATGGAGAGCTCAGAGTATAAGCTGTACTTTATGCGTTCCCATCAGGCGTACAATATAACAAAGCAGCTAGGTAAGATAGTGTCTGGGGTGGAGAAGAAGTCAGAAACAGTGGAAACAGCAATTGCCATCGTTAACAGTTTTTTGAGTCTCAAAAGAAGAACTTATGACAATGATTTGAATATTATCCGTCATGATGTGGCCACTGGAGTGAGCTCTTTTATCCATCCACTTCACTCTTTATTGGCCGAACTTTGCATGAATTACAAACATTTCGATATTTCTATTCTCAGCAGGAAAGTTGACCAGATATCTGTTTCAAGACGTGATGTCACATTTTCAGAAGATGAGGAGGAGAGCCCAGACGAACTGGCCATTTCTGATGACGTTCTACAGAGCGCTGTGCTTTCTGCACAAATCACGTCCAGATTTTGGATCAGGAACGGCAATGAACCACTCTATCAAGAGGCTTCTAACAGGGTGTTTTTCAATCCTGAAGGAGATCTTTACGTCAATCAGTTGGGATTATTGGCTGAAACCTCCATGAAAAGATCCCTTTTGAACATTTTTGATCGGTTTGGGATTCTGGATTGTATCACTGGTGACAAAAAGTTCTCTGAAACAGTCTTTGAAGAGAAAATTAGCAGCATTCTCTCTCAGTTGATTGATTTCTTCTACCATATACTGTCATTTCGGATTCCTTACGACTCTGGGGTGACTTACGAAGATTCGGAGTATCTCAAAGTGAAGACGTCTTTGTGTGTCAAGATGTGTTTGAGTCCGTGCAAATATTCTGAATTGAGAAGAGCGGTTGGAAGTTCCCCTCATTTCGACCAAATCTTGAAAGAAGTCAGCAATTACCAACCTCCGATTGGTATCAGCGATTACGGTCATTACGTACTGAAACCTGAAATTATATCCAATTTGGATCACATGGACTTTTTGAACAAATATGACTCCCCAGATGATCTTGAAGACGCTCTACTTGAAGGATTAGCCAAACTGAAAAAGAAAAACAAGGAGGATATTGTCATCTCTCCGCAACTTCGCCGATTGAACGAGTCAGATACTGCCAAATTCCGCAAGATCAGTGAGATGATGAAATCGCCACTCTTTGTCAAGTTTCTGTACAAGCTCTTATCTTTTGCTCTGAACAGCGACAATGATGAGTTTTTGCCCCACCTTTTACACCTGATTCACGCAATTATCATTGATGACGGTTACTACAATCCTGATGAGACTCACGAATTGCAGAATTTCATTGACATTCCAGTTTGTAATCTACTATTGTCGGTGGCTCAGAAAGAAGACATTTCCAAACTAGTTGCCAAAAAGGCTTCTTGCTTACTGGACTTGCTTTTGTTGAAGGATGATTGTGTCTTGCAGTCTCTGATTGATTGTTTTGGTCAAAGTCATATTGACGATTTCAAGAAATCTGCCATCGGGAAGAGCTTTGAGACGAAAAAGGAGAGAGCCAGACGGTTGGCACTAAAGAGACAGCAGAAGATTCTGCGCAAAATGTCCAAACAACAGGAGGCTTTCATGGAGAAGAATAAAGAGTTTTTCAACAAGCAGACAAAGACCGAAGAATCAGGTAACAATGAGGAAAAAGATAAGGAACAATCCACCGAGAGTGATTTGAGAACGTGTATTTTATGCCGGAACCCTGAGAATTTCAGTGAAATTTTTGGATTACCTGCGTTGGTGTCTCATTCATCGGTGTTTTGGAATATTCCCACCGTGGAAATGGAGCCACCCTCTTTTATGATCCCTGATTTCCCACCGATGGAGGCGAATCCGCGGAAACGGAAGTGGCAGGATTTGACAAACAATCTGTCTTGTTTTGGAACCAAGTGCACGAGGTCAAAATATGTTATCACCGGTTGTTCTCATGGAATGCACTTCAGTTGTTTCAGCAATATGTTGAAAGAAAAAAGAGCTGAGGTGTCGCAGTACACATGCCCATTGTGTAACTCCTATTGCAACTCGTTTATTCCATCATCGGAGTTCCCTGATTTTGATCTCCCTATGAAGTACGAGATGAAATCGTCGAGCTGGCAGAACATTTTGAGCGAAAACGAGGGCGACAATTGCTCTGAACTGAGTGGACTGGTCTTTGGCAGGAAGCTTTTCCATGTCTTATCACATTCCGAGCTCCCTGCGTATGCAAGAATATTCAGACAGCTGCGGATGTTGATTAGAGAAAACCGGATTCTGAAGAAAGTTGCTCGATCATCGACTGCACAGATGTCGATCAAATATGCGTTGCCCATCTTATTGGGGAATACGATTGAGATGTATGAAATCTCGTCTCGGCTTGAAGACAACAAAGAAGAAGATGTGCAGATCACGCCAATGAATCTGGCTTTATTGCGCTCTCTTGTGCAATTCCGGGTACTTTTGAACTACTTAGCGCCGGATCCGCCAAATGAGTTCAACCGTTTTGCTGACCACAAGAGCTTATTCAAAGCAGACACTTTTGGCAGCACTACGGAGATTTTAGTGCTGTACTTAGAAGGAAACGAGTCATTTGACACACTGGCCCGGTTTATCATGTCGAAATGGTTTGTTAAGTCGATTTTCTCAATTGTTTCCCGGTTTAGCATGAATTATTCGAATCTCAAGATTGAGTCCATTTTGGAGACGGCAGATGAGTTGGATGATCCGATGAAGTGTACGATGAGTATTTTGTCCAAGAAATGTGCTGCAAATCTATTCAAGAAGTTTTTGAGTGAGGTGGAGCCGGAATATTACAACGAGGATCTTGTGTTGAAGGAGCACAAGATTTTGTGGAACATTTACAAGCGTTTTGAAAAGCAGTTGGAGATGATTCGGTTGATTTTCAACGTTAAAGAGGGTGAATTTGTCAAGTATAACGAGATCGTTGACAACATCAAGGATGTGAAATCTTTGGAGTATTCTGTTTCGTCTCATGTCACGACGAGTGCTGCGGAATATCTTTCCCAACCAAACTCTCTTGCATTGAATTTCCCTGCTCGGATTCACCTGGCGGAGGTTCCAGAAAAGCTGACGGACTTCTTGAAGGACGATTTGATTGGTAAGGAGAAGGCATCGCAAAAGAACTTCTTATGTCTCTTTTGTGGAACAATGAACAAGGATCGATTGAAACATTTATCTGTTTGCAAGATGAACGATTCAAATTACTCGTTGTTTTTCTCTCCGTTCGATAACAAACTTGATTTTGAGTTGACGGCTACCAAGTCGAACTTCTTCTTTGATATCGAGATTCCGAACGGAGCTTCTGTTCGGGTTGGGTCTCCGTATTTGAACAGTCATGGCGAGCCTGCTGGAGGTCTTTTGGGTGCTGGAGAATCTGGGGTTTTACATCATTCCCGGTACAACTATCTGAACAAGATCTGGCTAAACCAGTATTTGATTACGACAATTTACAGGGACCTCTATGCGACAATTTCGCGGAGACGAAGCCGCGGTGTTCAGTTTCCGTTTGGATTCCCTGCTGCTGCTGCTGCTGCTGCTGCTGGTGGTGGTGCTGGTGTGCCTGCTGATGGTGAGCAACAACGGAGAAATGGGGAAGGAAACGTTGACGTGACGACGGAGCCGTTCACGTGGGATGCGAACCTGCCGACGGACGAGGACGAGGACGATGAGGATATGGACGGCGATGGTGCTGCTGATCCGGAGGAGTTTTTGACGGAATTGTTGATGCGACAGGGAACAAATATGGAGTTTTGGTGAATGGTGTTGCGCGTGGTTTCTTTGTAAATGTTAGAGATGGACTTTTAGCACGTAAGAATTACGGCTGTGCAATGGTGAGCAGCCAATCAAGTGAGGTTGAAAAATCAGCGAAGAGAGCTGAATAAAATTTTTTGTAATGGTGGATTATTGACACGGGATTTTGATGGCAGCGGAGAGAATCCACCAGTGAGAAACGAGCCGAGAGTGAGAATTTAGATACACTAGAGGAGGAAACGTTGTAACAAGGGACAACATAGGGTAATTTGTACAAGTTCAATAGACTCAGATAACAGGAAACAAGGTAAGTTTTGCGCGAGAACGAGATTTGGGAACTTTGGACGAGGGAAACTAACATTTTGAAGGATGTACTCTGCTATTTTCAACACCTTCTTCAAGAGAAACTCTGTGTACGTTGGTACCGTTTTTGCCGGAGCCTTTGTGTTCCAGGCTTACTTCGACAGCGCTGTGACCACCTGGTACGAGAACAGAAACAAGGGCAAGCTTTGGAAGGATGTCAAGTTGGCTCTTCAGGCTGGCGGTGATGAGGAGGATGATGAGTAAGTGGTGGGATGACGGTGCGTGAGTGCTGTGGTCGTTCTGTTTATACACGAAGAATTGAAGATACAATGTATTATGCAAGATTGAATGAGCACATGTAGTATGGGAGTGAGGGGATTGTTGGTTTGTAGTGGGGAGCCAATGAGGAGCGAGGAGGAGCAACGAGGAGGAGGCTTACAAGGAGACTGGATTACAAGCTGTTTGCAAAGATGCACGTATACGTGTTTGTTATATAGTTAGGCTGTCGTCAAAGCACCTCAACAATTCTGTCATCATCCTCGTCCTCCTCGTCGTCGCTCCTCAACGCCTCGATTTCCGCCCCCGAGGGAGCCTCGTCCCTCATCAGCATCTGGACCAGTCTTTCGCACAGCTCCTGAACCAACTCGTCTTCCGAGTTCTTGTGCAACTCTCTGATCAGAGGATACACAGACTTTTCGCGCAAGTACTCTCTTCCTGAACGCGACACACACAGCAGCAGCAGACTCTCGAGGTGAACCGCAACAATCTCCGCAAGAGACTCGGTCTTCTTGTCCTCGTCAAGCAGTTGCAGCTCCTCCGGAAGCTCGAAAACTTCCTCCTCGCTCAAACCCTTGTTCTCCGCAAGCGCAATCGGCCCGAGAATATACGGCAGCAGATTGATCTTAGGGTCCTCCAGCAGAACCATGTGGCGCTCGGTGTCAAAGAGAGAGTTCTTGATCGTGGAAGCAACACCCTGACGTCTCGTTTTGGCGTCATACTTCTCGGTGAAAACGAGCAACTTGGAGATCGGAACCACTCCGTCGTACTCCTGGGCTCCAACAAAGTAGTGTCTTCCCTTGGGGAACCGCGAGATGTCGGCGAAAAAGTACGCGAGGTAGTCAAAGTTGGCAAACTTGTTGAGCGTGCGGTCTGCTCCGCGAACAAACAGGTCCATCAGACAGTCCATGGATTTGGTGCTCTGGAAAACCTGCTGAGCAGCGCTGTCCAGAACGAGATCGAGCTCGAAAACGCACAGAATCTCGTCATTTTTCGCCAGGTTCGCCAGCAGAATGCACGTGAGATCCGCGTTGGTGTTGCTCAGGTCCACCAGCTGTTGCAGCAGGTGCAAAACATACTCCTTGTCCTCAACAATCAGCAGTCTCAGCTCGTGGTCGTCGCACAGATTCGCCAGAATCGTCAGCGAGTCGGTCACAATCTTGGCATTTTTGTCCTTCGACAGCTCCTTCAGGTCCTTGATCGGACGACAGTTGTCGTGCTTGAACAGCTGCTGATTAGCTCCGGCCGGAGAGAACTGCACCAGGTTCTCCAGTGCGATTCCGCGGATGTGCGGTTGCGGAGCGTGCAAAAACTCGACAAGCTGGCGGTGTTAGTGGGCGACAGCCTCGAAATAAGACAAAGCAATACTCACTTCTTCTAGTTCGCTCACCATGTCGTGGCTGTGGTGAAAGTGGTTGTGAAAGTGGTGGAGATCTGGTGAATTAGAGCCGTCTTCTCCACAGATTTGAAAAATTTGAAATTTTTCAAAATTTTTTTTTTTTATGACGTAAGACAAAATTTACAAGACAAAAATCTTTCAACCACTTCACTTACACCTGATTAAACTCCACAAACACCTGTTACTAAAGCGATCAAAAGACAATCTGTGTTCCACATACAAAGTTATAATGATGCTCATCAATCACATCATTCAACAATAATGCTCATTAATCACATTTTCCAATAATGCTCATTAATAACATCATTCAATAATGCTATAATCGCACCTGGCATTCGTAGTGATAGACCAACCTCGCTGCGCAGTTGGTGACACGGGCCAACGTTAACCAACACCGTGGCTGGCTTCGCGTCTGATTAAAATACCTCGACTTGCTAGTCACCCCATCCTCACTCCCTCCGATACACCATATCCCTCTTCAACGCAAAATGTTGCTTCAAAATGTTCTTCAAAATAACCTTGTTTCTCGGATCAGCACTCACCTTATGCTTAAACTCCCGCACCAACAACTTGAGCGAAATAGGCCCGTTCGCAAGAAGCCCATCAACATCCTCCTTCGTAATCGGACTCGTCGACGCAGCAGGCACAGTGTCCTCTGCCCTAGGCTCAAGTTTGATCTTGATCTTTTTCAACGCAGGTTGCTCCATCTCTTCCGCCTCCCGCTTGATGCTCGTACGAGGATTCCACTCTCCGGCAGGGAACTCGCTCAGAATCTGTTTCGAAGCCTTCAGAACAACAAACCCGTCTTTGCAAGACTTGACAGAAATCCGAGCAGGAGCAGCAACACCTTCCTCCTTCTTCTGCTCAACCTCCTTCTCCTCCTCCTCTTTCTTCACCTCCACAACCTCCTTCTTCTCCTCCTCCTCCTCCAAATCGCTCTCCGACAAGTACGGGTTCTCCTCATCGTCCGTGTCGTAAACCTCGTTCATCGCGTTCTTCACCAGCGCATTTCTCAGCTTCCGACCTTCCTTGTCGATCTTGCGCACCTCAAAAAGATCGTCCAACTCGTCATCGTCAACCTCCGGCTCAACCAAATTGTTCGCACGCAACATCTCCGTCTTCATCTTCTTCTCAACAAGCTTGCTCTCCTCGTCGTTACCCTCCAAAATCGGCGCCTCCTCGTCGTCCTGGAACTCCTCATCAAAGTCCAACGTCTCCTCGTCCGACCGTTTCACATCATCGTCCATCACCTGAGACGTTGTTTTCATCTTACGATACCTCAAATCAACACGCTCACCCCTCGCAGCCTCCTCTTGCATCCGTTTCATCAGCCATCTAGAACTCGAGTTTCCTTCCCTCATCTTCGCCTCCGCCTCCTCCAACGTCAGAGTAGCATACTTGTTTCTGGAGGTAAACTTGTAGAATTTTTCAACTGGAATCATCTTGAAACACTTGTTCTGGTTGTCCAGGACCAGCAGACAATAATTGTCGGTATTTCCAGCCTCGTAATTCCCAACCCACGCCTGTTTCGCATCGTAATCCTCTAAAACCCATGGGTAAAACTCCTCGTACCGCAACCGCCGCTTTTGCTCATCGTAAACTTTGATCTGCCGCGTTTTCTTCTTCAAAAGCTGTCTTTTAGTCTTTCTGGCTCCCCCGTCAGGTGCAACAATCGACAAATCAGCCTCTTTTTTGGCCAATCGCCGGGCCTCATCGTCCTGTCTTTTCCGCAATTCTTCCCTTCTCGTGCGCTCGTCATCTGACAACGCCTCTATTTCGATATTCTCGTCGATCTGCTCCTCAGTCAAGTCTGTTGGAGCCAATCCCCGTTTTTTTAAGTACTCAATTCGTTTCTCATTTCTCAAAATGTCTCGTTTCTTATCGTCGATTTTTTTCTGTTCCAACTCCTTCAAAGACAGCTGAAATTGAAGGTTTTTGGGATCTTTTCTATGCAGACGCGTTGGCTCTTCGAAATCCTTCTGCAAATTCACTTTCTTGACCGAATGGAACTTGAGAATGTGATATCTTGTTTCATCAATGTCTTGTTCAGTGCACGCTTTGAGCGGGAAATAATCAAACTTTGCCGCCGCCGGAACACGTGAGTTTGTTCCCGGCTCGCTTTTGACCACTGGAACGCTGTTTCCCGTTGACATTGTCTTTTTGAGAGCGAAAAGAGGGTGAATATAGATAAGAGGTTATAGAAATGGTATATTCAATGTATTTATATTTAATTTTTTCTCTTCCTCTAGCTTTTTTTTTTTTTTTTATTTTATTTTTTGTATTTGCCCGCCAAACACATCCGTGCACCACCAGCTACCGAAAAATTCAAAATTCATCACCTAAAGATTACCCAAAAGTCGTCCACATTCACCTTCTTTCAACCGCTCATCACACCTATGAAGTCAGCAGCCAGCGCCACGGCTACTGCCGCAGCCATTCCCGACAGGTTCGCAAAACCCGTCCGTTTCGAGGCAAGCGTCGTCCACAACATCAAACTCCTCGCAAAAATAAAAGACATCACCTCGCTCTCGTTTGGAACGTGCGCAGGAATCATCAAACTCAAGTCGCTCAATGGACTGCTCTTCTTTCTGATCACCAACATCGCCACCAGCGCGCTTTTCTACGCGTTCCACCTCTCCACCAAAAAACAACCGGCCACCGCGTACTACGATCACCCACTCAAAGACATCTTTCTCAACGAGCCGGGACGATACCTCGCAAGCTACGTCATGATGTGGTGTCTCCTCTACGCCATGGTTTCCACCTAAAATCAACGCAGTACAAAAATGGTTTATAACTTTTTATTCCTCCGCTAAAGAAATCTATCGTTGAATTTGGCCTCGTTTTCCCTGTAATTGCGCGCAAAAATCTCCTTGCGCTCCGAGCCCTTGCGCATGTTCTTGAATCGCGGAAGCGTGGTTCTTGACTCGCGCTGCGGCACGCTCAGCGGCAGGTCCAGACCCATCACCTCGAAAAAGCGAGTGAGGCCGCTAAACTCGGAGAAAGAGTAGTCTTTCGTACTGTCGCAGTAGCAGCGGTTCTGAATTCGCGTCTCCATGCTGTGCGGACAACTCAGACGGCCAGAAGCGTCGTCAAACCCGGTGTTGTCGAGCCAAAACACCTTGTACCTCGGCACAAACGCCGCCACCGCGAGCGTGCGCACGTTGTAATCGTTCCAGCGCTCGTACAAAAGCCCGTGAGTCTTGTCCAGGGCCTCAAACAGCCGTCTGTAGCGGTCTGAACGCAGAAAACGCAGGTCTGCAATCTCAAAATTGGAGTCAAAATTGCAGTGCGTGTACTTGTCGGAGTCGCTGTCGTAGACGTAGCGGATCAGATTGTCGCTCTCAACAAGCTCCTGCGACCCGTTCAGAAACGTCTGGTACGAGGCAAACAGCGACTTTGTGTTGCCTCTCGAGTCCACGGGAGCGTTCACAAACCCGTACACCATCTCGCGCTCCTCGATAAACTTGAAAAAATCACTCATGATGTCGCACGTGACCTCGGTGTCGATCTCGATGTTGCAATAGTAGCGATAGTTCAGCAACGAGGGCAGAAATTGAAACCCAAACGCATGGAACCGGTTCTTCAGCTTGTGCTGGAGATACCGGGCGCCCGGAGTCGACATAAGCGCGCGCTCCTGGATCGCCTCCTTGAGTTTGTCTTTGCTGGCGGATTCCGGTGGAGCAAACGCCTCCTCCCGGATCCTCTCCACAATGACTTTGCCCGAGCAGAGGTGTTGTAGACGGCGGTACAAGTCGGGAGGAAACTCGTCGTCCTTGCCGATCGGCGAGTAGCTGAAAACCCAGTCGTAGCCGTATTGTCTGTTGAAGCTCTCCTCTACCGACTTAACCGTCGTGATGAGCGACTTGGGGTTTTGTGTGTTGGGAACGTACGTGTAGAACGTGGCGTTGGCACGCGGCTGGTCTGTGTGCAGGAACGAAGTGAGCGCGTTTTTGGGTCTCTCGTGTTCCGGGATCGCGTTCAGCGACCGGTATTGCAGGAACAGAAGCGCCAGCATCGTCAACAGCATCACCGCCACCGTTGCCGAGCGCACCCGCACCATTCTCAGCGGCTTCAGTTTCGACATCTGGCACCGTCAGCACGTTTTGCAGGGCCGGGAAGGGTAACTGGTGGTTTCGTGGCCCCATAACAGTGTTATGGAGGTGAGGAATATTTTGCTTAGCGGCGGTGAAAAATAGTGAGCGAAGCAAATCACGAGCGGAGCGTGTTATTTAGGGCGATGAAACAAATACGGGAACGGAAACGAGAGCGGAAACGAGAACGGGTACGAACGGGTACGAACGGGTACGAACGGTTAGAGACAACACAGTAACCACCGGGATAGACTACCCCAGCCAACTGCCAAACGGTTCTCCCGTTGGACGGCTTGCTCGGTGGTTGTTGGTGCTACTCTGTAGCTACTTATATTTTATAGACCAGACACGGGCTGATGGACACAGAAGGTGGAAGGGGGAAGGGGGAAGGCAGGAGGCAACCAGGAGAGGGTTGAACGGGGTGAATGGAGCTATTGGAGGCGGAATACGGCTCGATGTAGTGTATGGTATGTGGCTGGTGTGTCTGATGTGGCTGATGTGGCTGATGTGGCTGGAGAATAGTCTCACAAGCATTATTTCATGCTCAAACAATAACCTCTCGACAACGGACTCGCTCTTCCTCCGCTCTCGCCCCGCTTAAACACACCATCCCTCACTGAACTGACCACCCAAGTCTATCAAACCTCCTCAACCCCTCCAGTATCAACGACTCATTCACCACCGCCAATGCGGCCAACTTATCGCCGTACTCGGCCGTCCCCTCCCCAGGAGGCCCCTCCTGCCGTATCTTCTTCAACGCAACCACCAGCTCGCTCACCTCCTTCACATAACACTCCTCGTATTTCCCCTCCTCAACACCCCGCAAATACCCAATAATCTCATCAATCCGCATCGAAAGAGCCTCAATCGCGTCTTTGCTGGAAACCTTCAACTCCTCAACAACCTGTACTCCTTCTACAGCACTGCCCGCAGCGCTGGACTCCTCCTTGGTCCGATTTATCGTGCTCAGACCCACTTTTTCCACCGGAATCGTCTTGATTTCCACCGTTTCCACCGCAGAAACACCACCAGGTCCAACAAAAAACGCATCCACACCCAGCCCGCCGTTCGACGCCTCCTCAAACACCCGACTCAGATCAAGATACACGTATCCATCCAGCCCAGAATGCGCCCCCAGGCCCTGTACTGTGTCCAGTTGGCTAGAATCGGCCTCACCAGCAAAACCATAGAACCCGACCAGCTCCAGGTTCGGATACGCCTCTTTGAAAAGCCCAAGTCTCACTTTCAGCTTCTCAGAGTCCAGCTCAACAATCTCAAAGCTCATCATGATCGAACTGGTTTTGCTCAAACCGTCGTAAACTCCCAATAACCCGCCAATTTGGGCCTTTTTCTCGCCATTTTCGCCCGCAACAGCCTCCCGGTGCAAACGGTCCGAGAAGTTCAGTAGCGCAAGTGGATGAACCACCACAGCCGACACCGAGCTCATTGTTGCACACCAGTGTGGAGAATATTTGTACGCTAGAAGCTTTTCCAAACTTTTTCTGTGCTCGTTCTGCACTCATGGTGTAGAGATGTTGCGTCGATCGACGCGCCTACTTCACGTAGCAGCACCGGAGTCGTCTTGTTTTATAAGCCAGCCTTATCTTGGAGTGCTCTCTCCACCGAAATCTCCACCATCAATGCCGCCTTCAATATCCCACCACAAACGCCATTTTCCTGCCAATCCCTCTCCACTGTCCCCGATAAGGGAAATAAAAAAATCTCACCTGTGAGCCGCAGTCCCGATATCACAGACTTTCCATATCTCCACCAAGGATATAAATCCAGGCCATTCGATGCACCCACTCAACTGTCTTTCCTCCCCACTACACACAGTAGGAATGACATCAAGAACAACCCCGTCAGGCACAACTGTCCCCGTTGTGGACTTCCAACCGTTCCTGGACGGAACTCCTGAAGGAAAGCTGAAAACAGGAAAGGCCATGGTCAAAGCCATGAGCGAAACCGGATTCTTGTACCTACACAACCACGGAATTTCCCAACAGGACCAGAAGCGCATGTTTGAGTGGAGCAAAGCCTTTTTCGATCTCACTACAGAGCAAAAGCTCAAGTGTCCGCACCCGGCCAATGGCGAGCACCACCGCGGCTGGTCAGGCATTGGCAAAGAAAAGGTGGTGCAAATGGTATTCAACAAGGAGGAGATCAAGCGGCTCAGACAGGTTCCTGACGTGAAGGAGTCATTTGAGATAGGGAACGAGAAAAACAGTGACTTTTGTAACATCTGGCCTGACGAACAGGACATTCCTGGTTTCAAGGAGTTTAGCGTCTACTATTTCAAGCTTTCAGAGGTGTGTTCAAAAAAAATTCTTAAGGCCCTTGCTCTCGGGATGGATCTCGACGAAGACTTCTTTATTTCCTACCACTCCACGTCCAACAATCAGCTCCGTCTGCTGCATTACCCACCAACGCCAGCTCAGGACCTGAGAGAGGGCCGTGCAGAGCGGATCGCGGCCCACACCGACTTCGGTACGTTCACAATGCTTCTGCAGGACGAGTGCGGTGGACTCCAGGTAGAGGAAAAGGACAGGCCAGGCTCATTCGTGGACGCCCCGCACATCCCCAACACGTTGGTGATCAACACGGGCGACTTTCTCATGAGATGGTCCAACGACAAGCTCAAGTCAACGCTTCACAGAGTAACGGTCCCTCCGCTGAGTCCGGAAACCGGATACTCCAAGGTGCGGTATTCGATTCCGTACTTTGTGTCTGCCGACCGGAATCGCGTGGTGTCAGCATTGCCCGGCACGTGTTCTGACAGCAGTCCGCCAAAATATGAGCCCATCACGGCGGGGGAATACCTTGCCAGAAGACTGAACGCTACGTACTGATAACAGGAGTGTTTTTGTTTTCCGTTAGAGCGGATCTATAAATCTGGGTTATTTTTTGTAGTACTCCTCAATAACCGAAACCGGGTGTTGGTACTTGCTGATTGGCTTGTACTCCAGGTCCAAGTCAAAACCTTGCGGCCCACCAATCTCAATCGCACGCTCTGTGTCGGTCCATTTGTTGCTTGGTGCAATGCCCAGCACAAACACAAGCAGTCCGTAGCGGTAATCGGGTGTTCCAACGGCCTCACCAGTAGCAGAATCCACCACGGCGATCAGATCTGGAACCGTGCAGACAACCTCGGCGTTTGACCCGTCCTGGTCCTTGATCTCGCAGTAGATGTTCTCGTTCTTGAACGGAATCGTCATTCTGCGCTTTGGAGCGTCCACCTCTTCAATAATCACTTCACCCCACACGTGACCTTTGAAAAGTTTCCGTTCAACTCCGACAATTTTACCGGAAAAGAGAAGCTTTCCGTTATTGTCGACCGACTCAAGAATTCTCTGTGGGAGCAGGTCAATTTCGGCTTTCTGGCGAGCAATCTTGACAGCACGTCCGATTCTCCAAGCCAGTGACAACGACCCGTGAATTGTCCACTCGTCCACCTGTTTCGAGGTCATGGACGGATTCATCACACCAACGGTAGAGCCAATTTCACTCAGAGCTGCGCGCATAGTTTTCTCCAACAAATAGTCGGATTTGGAATCCGCCAAGATCATCGTGTTTCCGTTTCCGTTACTGATAACCGTTGGAGCATAGAAACACTCTCCTTCAGGCATGTACACCACCGGAACCGTCTGCCAGTGTGTTGGATAAGCACGACCCATGAGATCGCAGTCCACGATCGGAATGTTCAGGTTGGAGGATGACGAAAGCTGGAACGGTGTCAAACCGTTTCCGCCACCGATTTCCAGCGGGAAAATCAATTCCGGCTCCTGGTGCAGGTACTTGGCCATGTACTCATAGCAGATGGAGAGAGCGTCGCCTCGCAGTTGCTCGTGCGAAACCGTTGGAGAGCCCGCATAGTTAACCGACGCAATCGACCCCTCACCCGAGGTGTACGACCGGATATCGGAGACGTCCACAACGGTCAGAGTGTCACCTTTCCGTAGCAGGTTGCGTGCCTCAAGGTAAGCAGAGTACGGGTTTCCGCCACCTCCACAGCCCAGAATGTAGCATCCAATGCTCAAAAAGTCGAGATCGGTTTCCGACAGCAGCCATTGCCGCTTTTCGTTGATGAACGGAGTGTACGTGGCAAAGTCCACGTCTTGAACAACCTTCTGTTTCTGGTCCTTGACAGCATCCTTCTGGATATCTCCAGTCCCCGTGGCAGATGAGGTGACTGCACCGGTTTCAGAGCCGTCAACATCAGTCAATTGGATGTTTTGGATCCGCGAGTAGTCCACATCGGCAACAGTTTTGATGTGGAACTCAAAAGTGTCTGCCACGTACGGAATCGGATCGGCCGCAACGGAAACCGGCTCAATGGTACTGGCAAGGGCTCCTTTGGCAAGAGCGCGGTCAAAAGCTTCTTTCTTCAACTCCTCGAGAACTTCGTCCTTGGTTTGTCCACCAGGAGGAAGTTTCCGGATCGAGTGCACCTCAGACGAGATCTTACCCATCGCGGCACCGATGGCATTGGCAACGCTGTAGAATGGCGGTCTGATCACCTCAGAAGCGCCGTCAAGAGTTTCCGGCACAATGAACGAGCCACCACCAACGGCGAGGACGGTGATGTCATCTGGGTTGGTCTTCATACGATCAATCACCTTTTCAACCATGGTCTTGACAGCGGCTTTGTATGCTGCACGATAGGCTGGCTGGAAACGACCGGAAACTAGTGCCGGATTACCAATCTGCGGCGGATTTTCCGTACTTTCAGAGGCAGAAACAGAAACATCTGTAGCTGTGATTTCCTCACCACCAAACACCAGAGCACGCTTGACGATCTCGGAGCCCACAGAATCTGGGCCAATGGTGATTCCAACGTCCTCGTCACCACGGACGAGCGATCCACCACCCAGCCCGATGCTCTCGACGTGTGGCATCGAGAAGTTCATGCGCACGCCTCCAACCACCGAGTACGAGGAGGACTGGCGAGGGAATCCGGACGCGAGTAAGAGCCCGACATCGGTGGTGGTTCCACCAACGTCGACGACGATTGTGTTTTTACCATCGGCTTTCCCGAGGAATGATGCTCCGCGCATCGAGTTGGTGGCTCCCGAGGAGAAAGTTCTGATTGGCAGACGTAGGGCTTCGGCAGCCGACAGAACGGTTCCGTCATTTTGGGTGAGAAAGACGGGACATTTCAGGCCGAGGTTGCGAATTGCTGCCGTGAACGAGTAGATGATTTTCTCAGCAAACGCCATGATGGAGGCATTGAGAATGGTTGCGTTTTCGCGCTCGAGGAAGCCGATACCGGAAACCTCGTTGGAAACGGAAACTTTTGCGTCCGGAATGGATTCGAGAATCAGTTGTTTAACTTGTGACTCCTGCTCCGGTTTGAGGTGGGAGAAGGTCCCCACGATAGCGAACGCTTTGATTCCGAGCTCTTTGGCCTTAGCCACGTGCGAAAGCACTTCGCTGTGGCTGAGTGGCCGGATGGGGTTTCCGTCCACGTGGAATCCGCCATCGAGGTATCCGACGTATCCGTTCAAGATTGACTTGAGTCCGTCTGGGAAATCTGAGAATGGCGAGGCATTGCGGGAGTATGGTCCACAGAGACGCAAGACGGCCACTTTCTCGAGCCTGGCACGGTCCTGTTCCACGACAGCGTTGATGAAGTGGGTGGTTCCAATGGTGACGGAGGCCACGTCCTTGCGATTGATATCTTTTCTGTCTGCGAAAAGCTTGGAGATTCCCTGCTGGATACCGTCAGAGACCTCAGAGGTGGTGACGGACTTGTTCCATGCTAGGACTCCGTGGCTGGTGGTTTTGATTTGGGTTGGGTCCACCAACACCGAGTCGGTGTTGGTTCCGCCGACGTCGACTCCGATGAGTAAGGAAGTCATTTTTGGTTGAATGAGTGTTGGAATGATGAAAGGAACGGTAAAAAATTACATCGAGTCTTTTTATACGTTTTCCAGACCACGGTCGGCGATAGCGAGACGATAACGGGTGAATACCTTTGCAATCGGGATTGGTGTGGCGTCCCGAAATTGGAGGTGTGAGAAAAAATTAATAGGTACAAAACGGTAAATGCAGGGAGATAACCTGATTGGGAAAACTTAGTGAAGGGTTTTAGGTAGAGAGAGCAGGTGGATGCGCGCATGGCGAGGGACGAGCGAAGCATGACGAGCAAAGCGAGTCGCTAAGTTCGCTTGGTTCACTGCCGACAATCACAAGCAAATGACGAGCGAATGACGAGCGAGTCATTTGCGAGTCATTCATTTGCTCGTCAATCAGTCGCAAATGACTCGCTTCGCTCGTCATTCGTCATGATGAGTACATCCACGGGAGCGACTTGCGAGTGTACGTTTCCTCGAGATAGGCAATCTCCTCCTCGGACAGGTCCAGCTGAACGGCCCTTATTGCGTCGTCCACACGCTCGGGGCTGCTGAAGCCAACAATGGGCCACTGGCCCTTGGCAATGACCCACGCCGTCGCGATGGTGGCCATGGACACGGCGTGCTTGGTAGCGAGCTCCTCAACACGACGGATAATCGTCTCGTCACCTTCGGAAAGTTGTTCAAGTCCAAGACTTTTCGCGAAAGCGGACTTTCCCGATCTGAGGGTGGTTCCGGAAAATTGTCCGAGGGGTCTTGTCAAAACACCTCCGGCATTAGGAGAGAACGGAATCAGTCCGACTCCCGTGAGTTTGCTGTACGCAATCATCTCCTCCTCATCCTCCCGGTATAACAGACTGTAGTAGCTTTGCATCGACACAAACTTGGTCCATCCGTGCTTCTCAGCCACGTTCTGCATCATCACCAGCTGGTACGCTCTCAGCTTGGACGCACCAATGTACCTGGCTTTGCCCGATTTGACCACATCGTGAAGGGCCTCCATGGTCTCTTCGATCGGGGTTTCGTTGTCGAACCTGTGTATTTGGAAAACGTCGATGTAGGTACCGAGTCTGCGGACCGAATCCTCGGCAGCATCGAGGATGTGTTTGCGTGAAAGTCCCTTTTCGTTCACGTACTCGTGGCCTGGGAATTGGGCATAGTTTGGAACGTGAAAGTTGGGATTTTCCTCGTCCACAGCAAAAAAACACTTTGTGAGAATCACGATTTTGCTTCTTTTGATGTTGTACTTCCTGATGAACTTTCCGAGCAGGATCTCCGACGCACCGTTTGAGTACATGTCTGCGGTGTCGAATGTTCGGATTCCGGCGTCGTAGGCTTTTTTCAGCACGGAAAACACCTCATCTTCGTTCTCCAACAGCCAGTCACCCCACTGCTTGTTGCCAAATGACATACATCCAAAGATGACTTTGGAGATTTTCAGGCCGGTTTTGCCTAGATTGGTGTAGAGAGACTCAGGCACTTGTTCCCAGTTCATGGTGGTGGTGGTGGCAGGAATGGGAGTGGTTGGGAGGATAGCAGGGGGTAGCGGGAATTTTAAATGAGCCGGGAGAAAAAGTCCGACGACGTGAGTGCGTGTCACGTGACAAGTTGCAATGAGGAGATCGACGAGGGGCCAGCGATGAGGGAGTGGCGGTGAGGGAGTGGCGATGAAGGGCTAGCAAGAAGATAGGAGACTCGGTTGGCTCGTTTTTGGGTGAAGTTTCATGATTTCGGAGGATTTGCGGTTCACCTGGTGCGAGGCTAACCTAGCTCTTGCCGACCTCCACTCTCTCCACCGAAGCTGTGCCCACCCTGGGTGGAAGGTTTGACATATCTCACCTGATAGGGCTTTTCTCCACATGCTTTGCAAACTGCTTTGCAAATTGGTTTGCAGACTGCAAATCCCCACCGTAGTTGTGCCCACCAGTCTTATCGAAAATCCCCAAACCCCTCCTAACCGGATCTCCAGACCGATAAGAGATAAGCAAAAATCAGGTCCAACCTATTTAAAGCTAGCGGTAGTTCTGACAGGACCAACTCGGAGCGGTTCCACGTGAGGCATTGAGCTGTGTGTGATTGTCTCGGTGAAACCAACCGTTCTCTGCACTACAGCCTACTCTTCACCTCTCTGATGCTAGGTTTTGCAAACCCACTAGATGATCCCTGGATTTTGCGGGTGATAAGAAACCCCGAAAACCTCCCTTATTCGGAGCTGTTAGCAGTCCCGCAGGACGTTGACGCCGATTACGCCAACGATCGATGGACAAACCGCGATCTGATTCCGATCCCGCGCGAGCGCCAGACCTGGACAGCGCTCTCGTACTTTGGCTACTGGACCGTCACGGGGATGGGTGTTGCCACATGGTCGCTTGGCTCGAGCGCTCTGGCGTACGGACTCAACTGCAAACAGGCCATGGGAGCCATTGCTGCCGGGGCGATGATTGTCGGGCTTTTGGCGGTGGCTATTGGCGTCATTGGACAGCGGTGGCGGATCGGATACACTGTTTCTTCGCGCGCTGCGTTTGGGTTTTACGGCTGCTACCTTCCGATTGCCATCAAGTCTTTTATCGCGTGCATTTGGCAGGGAATGCACTTTTATTACATGGGTCAGGCGCTCGTTGGAACCATTGGGTCGCTCTCTCCGGCCTTTATAAAGGGCCATATGGGGACGGTTTTTTCCGACTGGAGTCCGCTACAACGGAACGAGCTTGTGGGTGTTTTCCTTGCTCTTATTCTGTTTTGCTTTGTCATGACGATCCCGCCCGAGAAAATGCAGCCAATGGTGCACATCTCGTTTGTGTTGCAAACGGGCTCGTTTTTCGGGCTGATGGCGTGGTCTGTGCACGCCAACGGCGGTAAACTGGGCCCGCTGTGGACAAAGCCGTCGACAACGACGGGCTCGCCAGTTTGGGCGGCCTTCTACATGATTTCGAGCATCTGCGGGTCCAACTCGGGTGTTTTGGGCCAGAGCGACTGGACTCGTTACACGAAAACCCGGTTTGCTCCCAATTTTTCGCAGATTGTCACGGCTCCCGCAACGCTTTTTCTCACCGCGGCCATGGGGATCATTGCCTCGGCGGCCCACGAGCAAGTTTTGGGCGCCATTTACTGGAACCCGGTGACTCTTTTGCCGCAGATTCTGCTCCATTACGACTTCAACAGTGCCTCGAGAGCTGGCATTTTTTTTGCTTCGTTTGGAGTGGTTTCCGGCCAGCTCTGGCAGGCTGTTCTTCTCACTGCGTGCAGCACGGGAATGGACATATCCGGGTTCTGTCCGAAGTACATCAACATCCGGCGCGGCAGCTACCTGATGTCGGTGATCGGCATCTGCTGCCAGCCCTGGAAGCTGCTGGCCACGTCCAACACGTTTCTGACGGTTCTGAGCGGGTTTTCTGTGTTTGTCGGGCCTCTTGTCGGGTGTGCAGTGGCTGATTTTTTTTTCGTCCGGCGGATGCAGTACCGGCTACCAGACTTGTACCGCACGAATCCCTCGGTTTACTGGAGTCGTTTTGGGCTCAACTGGCGCGGGTTGTTGTCCACCACGATTGGAACGCTTCCCACGTTTCCGGGGCTTATTTACAGCGCAAGTGGGACCCCCATGAACAGTGGCTATGAGAAGTTTTACAATCTGACGTATTTGGTTGGACTGGCCATCACTGTGGTGGCACACACGGGTATTGGATGGTTGTTTCCTCTGGAAACGACGAGCGAAGCGAGTCGTTTGCGAGTTTGCGAGGAGTGTGTGGTGGAGGTGGAGAGGGAGAAGGAGAAGGAGAAGGGATATTTTGGGGTGAATGTAGTGGAGATGGAAAGTGAGTGAGACTAGGTGGATTGACGGGGCTGAGCGAGCTGAGCGAGCTGAGCGAGCGCAGCGACGCGGAATTATGGGTAGTTTATTAATAATTATAATCGTACGATTAGGAGGAAATCTTGCTACCAATTGAATGCTCATTAAAAAATTCTGCTACCATTTTTTCGCTCATCAAAAATTCTGCTACCAATTCGAGAAAACGACGAGCGAACGACGAGCGAACGACGAGCGCAGCGAGGAGAGAGTGAGGAGTGAGTGAGGAGCGAGATTAAGAGGAGAATAGCAAATGACGAGCGAAGCAATTTCAAGCAATCTCTCTTCTGGAAGATGACTCGCAAACGACTCAAACGACGAGCAAAGTTCGCTACTTCCTCGACTCGCAAACGACTCAAACGACTCGCTTCGCTCGTCGTTTGCTCGTCGTTTGCTCGTCGTTTACTTCCCCTTAAACACCAACATCATCAACTTCTCCCGCGATATCGTCAAACTCCTCCACTGACACCCCCCAATCAAACACCCTCCATAAACCAAAACCCCCAAAATCAGCTGCTGCCTAGCAAAAAACTGCGCATCCTTCTCCCCCTCCTCTCCCTCAGCCTCTTCAATCACCATATCGATATACGCCTTGGCATCCTTGAGCGCCCTGGCCTCGTCCAGCACCCCCTCCCCGTCCACATACACCATCGCGTCCGGTGACCGGGTGTCTTCGACCCCTCTGCTCGTGGGAATATCCTCCCGATACGTCTCGTAGCACCACAGAATCAGGCTCGCCAGTCCAACAAGCTTCGAAAGGTGAGGAATAACCTGCAAAATGTCCCGATTCGAGTAGATTGTGCGCAAAAGTCGACAAACATTCACCACGGAAAGCCTCCCGGCCTGGGTCCTCGTCCAAACCTGAAACTCCCCGTCCAGTTTTCTGTGCGGAAACGCTTTACCGGAAACAATACAGTCGCAGTATTCGTTCACCAAATGGTGCACGGAAATCACGTCAACGTACAGCAAAACCTGTCCAAGCTGGTACATCGTCAGGTTGTTCCAGAACAGCGGAGTGGTGTCGTAATTGTTGAGGATCCCCAGGTTAAAATCCTTCGCAGCTTCGCCCGTCCGATCCCCGTGACTAGCCAGCATGCTGTTGGTAGCAAGAATCTGGTGGTCAAAATACTCCCGCCAGCTGTAAAATGCAAATTGGATTTTGTCCGAAAGTCTGTCCAGTCTCTTCTTGGACGTGATTCCAAGATCCCGAAGCGGTTTTCCCTTCAAATTCAGCGTGATGCTCACCAGACCGTGCAAAAAAAGTAGCCTCGAGTACTGCGAAAAACAGTTCAACGGATACTCCTTTTGATTCTCCTTGTACGGCTGCATCAGCCGCCGCAAACTAAACAGAAAGTTCGGCCATCTGCCCTCCTGACGGATGTTGGGCATCACTTTGATCCACCCCGTGGTGTCCAGCAGCGTCGACGCCGTCGCCGACGTGCGCCGCGCGCGCGGCCGCAGCTCGTGAGGCTGCTTCAACAGCTCGTCGTAAAAGGAGCCCGCGTCGGGCGCCGTCCAAACGGCGTCCGTGTACGGCAGGTCTAGCTGGAGCTCGAAAATCGACACCGACGCAGAACTGCAGTACAAAACAGACGTAAAACAGTCGCAAATGTACCCGAAAAAAGCGAGTCTTTTGAGCGACTCGTACCGAATCCATTGGTGCCAGTATTTCTCAATAGACGAGGCATCCCGGCCGCTCAAACCCTCCGTCGACGGCTCCCGCAGACTGTACGCAATCTTGGGGATGTTCAAAACACTCAAAACCGCCCCGTTGAACAGTCGCAGGTAGTTTAAACACGCCTTTTCGCCAAGACATGCCGACGCATAGAGCAAAAGCAGCATCGATTGTAACACTCCCAGCTCAATTTCATCCACGTCGTCGCACCCACAGATGCTCAGCAGCTGTTTCTTTGAGAGTTCGCGTTGGATTGTGAGCGCCATGGCGTAGTGCTCGGGGTCACGTGAGTACACCATGCCCTGGAAGAGCATTGCCAGCACGAGAAACGGGTGTGCGGTTTCGACGTTCAAGGAAGGCCGGTGGATGATTGGGTAGCACGCGTCAAAGTTCTCCCAGAAGAGGCTGATGAACCGCGCAAGCTGGTGTGGCTGGAGAGCCGCTGCGAGCTCGGGCAGTCCCAGGGTCTGTGTAAAGAGTGTTTCGATGAGCGATCTGGGAAAATTGTTGTTCGTTGGAGGGTGTTGTGGCGGTGAGTGTGGCGGTGCGTGTGGCGGTGCAAACACCGCGTCTGCCAAGGACATTTTTGCTGACGATGGCGGCAGCGGTGGTGGAGCAACATGATGGGGAGACTCAGACTCGGCATGGGCATTGGTTTGGTGTGTTGGAAGAGCCCAGACGTCGAGATTGCGCTCTAGAGAACCCCCAAACAGCCACTGGTAGTTGTTGTAATGGACAGAATTTTGGGCGAGATCAGCTAGATTTGGGTCCTGGATGTCTGCTGTGGGAGGAGGTGGTGGATTTGGAGCGTGTGGATTGGGGCCAGCGAGCAGGAGGGGCGGAGCGGTGTGTTTCTCGGGCAATTGTGGCATTGTTTGAGGGGGAGGCGAGTCGAGAGAGATGAGGCCGTCTTGTTGTCGTAGAAGCTCTATTCGACGTCTGTGGCTTTTGGATTTATAGTGTTTCTCGCGTAGGTCACGACGGGCGAAGCCCATGGCGCACTGGTGGCATGGGAACGGTCTGACTGCGTTGTGGTTGAGCTGGTGGCGGTTCACGTAGTCGATTCTGCTGAAGGTTTTGTTGCATGTGTTGCATTTGAATGGTTTTTTGGGGGGCGTCATGAGGGGGAGGATGGTTTTGGAGGGAGCAATGGAGAGAAGATGAGATGGTTGAGATGAGGAAGATTGATGAAAAATTGATATGGTGTGGGGGTGGAGTCGATCGACGGGTCGATTAAAACGAGCCAAAAACGAGCCAAAAACGAGCCAAAAACGAGCCAAAAACGAGCGAAGCGAGTTGTTGGCGAGTTTTTGGCGAGTTTTTGGCGAGTTGTTTGCCAGTGACTGGCCAGCACCTCCAATCCTCTCCGAAAGAGCTGCTAAATTTCAAAACCTTTGCACATAAAGTTGAAAAATAAATGTACCAAAAAAGGTGGTAGCCAGCTCGCTTCGCTCGCTGCTGTTGAAAGCTTGCTTTCACCCTAAAACATCTTGCTTTCTGCACAGCTCCTGCACTCTCCACTCTCTGTGGTGACTTTCAAGGTATCAAGTGATATACTCTTGTATAAGGTGTACTGGTGTAAAATATTTATCTGGTGCACACAATATTTCAATCTTCATATCCGCTACACATTTTTTTTCTAGTATTCTCACGTACTCACCTATTTCCCGTGGGCTGGCATAGCCCCCTCCAAGTCTCTATAATACCAATAACCCACGAACGGCCCGAAATCAGAATACCTCTTACTCACTCCCAAACTACCAATCTCCTCGAAATCCTCATCACTCAACTCCAAATCAACACCCCCCAAATTCTCCAATATCCGCTCAGAACTAACGCTTTTCGGAATAATCGAAGTTCCTCGTGTCAAAGCCCAAGCAACAAGAACCTGAGCCGGAGTCTTTCCCAGTCTGTCAGCCACGCCCACCACCCGCGGATGCTCCAGAATTTTGGGCTCTTTTGCCGGCTCGTAGCTGGGATTCTGATTCCCAAAACCCGAGTACGCAGTAACATGGATCCCATTCTCCTTGTGGTACTCTAGAAATTTCTCCTGTTTCAAATACGGATGAAGCTCCATCTGATGAACTTGAGGCTTCACCAAGCAATTCGCCAGCAACCGGTCCATCTCACAACGTGCAAAATTGCTCACTCCGATGGCCTTCACTTTACCGGTTTCAACAAGTTTCTCCATCGCTTTCCACGTGCTGACATAATCAATATCGACACACACATATTTTTCATGTTTTTCGGCCTGCTCCCGGTCATTGGCGCACGGATAGTGCATCAGATACAAGTCAACGTACTCAAGACCCAGTTTCTTGAGACTTTGGTCCAGGGCCTCGGCTACGTGGCTTGGATCGTGCATTGTATTCCAGAGCTTGGTGGTGACAAAAATCTCGTTTCTGTCAACCCCACTGTCCCGAATCCCCTTGCCCACAGCTTCTTCGTTTCCGTAGATGGCCGCTGTGTCAATATGCTTGTAGCCGCTTTTGAGCGCGGCCGAAACTGCGGCCCTCACGTCGTCAGAGTCGGATTGCTGGCTGGTTAGTCAGGTTTTGGTAGCAGGATTGTGTGGCCAAACTCACCCATGTTCCGAGCCCGAAAAGAGGCATCTCAACGCCGTTATTGAGTACGACAGACATCTTGAGCAATTTGCAAAGAGACAAGTGTTATGGTTGACTGTAAAGTTCGGTAGAGTTCAAGCTATATATGGTTTCGTAGATGGATGAATTTTTTTTTCTTATCGCACTCAAAAGTCTGTGTTATCAGGACGGTGGGCAGAACTGCAATTTTCTTATCAATGTTGGAGCGGACCGATCGTCGGTGCTGGTTGTGGAATTGTTATGATGCGCTAAATTCGTAATTGCCTACCATGAACTGGGCTGAACGACCGCATGGTTCACTCTCTTCCCAACACCCTCAACAAATGTAAGTCTCTCACCTGTTGAAACTCCAACTCAACATTATGCTCCCTCACCCAACCCATCCCCTCCATCACCCTAGTCACCCGCTGCGTCCACTCGTCATCATCCCTGGCAGTCTGCAAATACTCCTTGCTCACTCTTGCATCCAGCTCCAGCTGCTTTTCAACACGCTGCAAAAAATACCGCCTCGTTTCGTTGTACAGAAAAAGCGCACCAGCCACATCGTATGCGCCACGATCCGCATACCCTTCCAAAAGAGACCTGTAAAGAGCCCAAACGTCGTCAAATCCCATCGACGCCCCGGCACCGTACGCACCCGCAGTCGGGTGCGCAGCATCGCCCACAAAAGCCAGCCGACTGCCCAAAATTAAATTCTTCAGCCACGGTGCCTTCTCAAGCGGAAAAGCATTCATGTCCGGCAGCCGCGCAAAGACCTTGTTAATCACCGGGTCCCAGTCCCGGTACCGCTCCAGCAGCTTCTTCTTACCCGTCTCACCAGTGCTGCTGTCCCACTTGAGTTTGGCAGCCACCTCGGCCGGCTCAGGCTGGATGGAAACAGCACCAAACTTTCCTTGGCCAATTTTAGTCAGGAAAACCACAGATTTCGGACCCGTCCAGCAAGAAGTATCGTCGGGATAATCAATGTCCGCCACCAACGACTCGTCAAAAACAGTCCGGTACGCCACAACTCCGCGATAAACAGCCCTGTCGTTGGTGAATTGCCGGCGTATACGGGAGTAAATTCCATCAGCAGCAATCACCAGGTCTGTCTTAACCGGATCCCGATTTTCAAAATTTAAAATCGCAGCACCAGATTGATAATCTTCAGGAAGCTCAACGCTCGTCAGCACGTGTCCGTACTTGACCACGCCTTGCAAAAGATGGCTCAGTAGAAACCGGTGCAACTCCACCCGCGGGAGTCTTGCCTGGTGCAACAAATGCGGCCGCTCAAAACTGGCGTGCTCGTACTTCAAAACTTTGCCGGTTTTCCAGTGTCTTCTGGTGTACGGGTGTTCTGGTGAATTGCGATAAACGATCTTTTCAAAGTCTTGACGGCTCGTGAACCGAGAGAGCGTGACGGCACCGGCCTCGGTGACAGCGACGTATGCACCCACCTCGTGGGGCGCAGGTGACTTTTCGTAGACGGTCACCTCGACGTTGGGTAATTTGGACAAGGCGATTGCAGCGAATGCTCCAACGAGTCCTGCTCCGACAATGGAGATTCTCAATGGCCCTGGAGGCGCTGCCGAAGGTTCTGTTGATGGCAGCAACGAGCGCAGCTCGTCGGTGTCGTCAAATGGGTCTTTTGTCATTGCTGGATGGTGTTTAGATTTAGTCTGGAAAGAATTACGGTGCGCTGGTTTAGTTTAAGTATTGATTTTCGGGCGCGGCTTGTGGCGCGTGAAAGCCACAGTAATTTGCCGAGTGAGGTGACCGAAGCGATGGAGGATGGGAATTGGAGGATGGAGGATGGGAAATGAGGGGTGGTGAGGAATCTGGAGGGACTGGGAGATTTCATGAGATATGGGGGGACAAGAAGATGAGATAACACAACTTCAGTCACGTGACGCCAGTCACGTGAAAAAAAGCATATCTAATCGCACCATCACCAAACTCAACCTGTTGATCCCGCAACCGATGTTTTGTGTATACAGATGTAGCTAAGCAGCCATCGTCTTGCGGTTGTCGTTAATTTGGGTGTTTGGTTGTCGTTAATTTGAGTGTTTGAAGTGCTAATTTAGCCAATAGAGTCAATAAAGAGAGGTTTTTTCGAAAAAAAAATGTTGCCACCATTCAATTATCACCATCATTTGAGCAACATTTGGAGTGAAATAATCGACCAAAAGGTGTGCTTTAGCACGGGGCAATGATTGGCCATAAATTAGTACAATTTAATGCTAAAGTTAGGATAAAGTACAAACTCGCCGATTGGCCATAGTATTTTCCACGTCAATTAACATAGTCTATTTAATACAGCTCGTCAACTTGCTTTGCATGTAATTGACAGTCGTTGACAGTCGTTGACTGGTTCAGTCGCCAACGACTCGCTTCGCTCGTCATTGGCTCGTCACTTCTCCTCCTCCAAAGTCAACCCCTTCGATGGAGCCGGGTTCAAAATTCCAGCAGCATCAATCAACTTAACTTCCGGATTCAAAGTCAAACCAAAGCCCGGCTTATCCAAGTCCTTAACATTAATATAACCCTTGGTTGGAACCAATTCATCGGTGAAAAGAGCACCAAAAACAGGCAAAACCGCAGTAGAGTCTGGAGAGTTGGCCAGGTACTCCTGGAACGGAGTGTTTTGCTGAGAAACAACAAAGTGGTACGAGTAAGCACCAGAAGCGTGCGGAACAACAGGAATGTCGTATGCCGCGGCCTGCGCAGCCACCTTCAGCAGCTCGGTCATGCCACCAACCCACATGACATCTGGTTGCAAAATGTCAACGTTACGGCCCTCAATAAGCTTGCGGAAACCGTACTTGGAGTACTCGTGCTCACCAGTGGTGAACTTCATGGTTGGGAAAGCTCTCTTGAGCAAGGCAAAGCCGTCAAAGTCGTCTGGGTGCAAAACCTCCTCCCACCAGTTGATGTCGAGGTCCTGGGTCGCCTTGACCAGGTCAATCACGTACGAAACGTTCAGCGACATGTAACAGTCCACCATGAGCGGGAAATCAGGGCCAACCGCCTCACGGTGCTTACGTAAGAACTCGACATTCTTACGTAAGCCAACGTGGCCGTCGTCAGGACCGAACGGAAGCGCCACTTTTCCACCCCAGAAACCCATCTCCTTGGCGGCCTTTGGGTTGCAACCGGTGCAGTAAAAGTCCAGGCGCTCGCGGGTGGCTCCACCAATCATCTTGTAGACAGGCTCGCCACGGATCTTTCCGAGCAAGTCCCACAGAGCCAGGTCAACGACCGAGATGACCGCCAGGGTGATTCCCTTTCTGCCGTAGAACATCGAGGCGCGGAACAGTTTATCCCAGATGAGAGTGTAGTTTCTTGGATCCTCGCCGATGATGAATCTTTCGAAATGGTTTTGAACCAGCCAGCACGCGATTGGGCCTCCGAATCCGGTAGCAAAACCCTTAGTTCCGTCTGTGGCCTCGATTTCGACGCAGAACGACCCGAGAACGTTGATTCCCCAGCTTGTACGCGACGCCTTGTACTCAGGGAACTTGGACATTGGGTTCGAGATGTAGTTGTCCACGAGCCAGTGGCCTTGCTTGACGTTATGGTAGTCACCACCAATTCCCTTACCTTCGAGAAGGTAGGTTTTGATGGCCTTAATGCGTGGAAATTCGGTGAGAGACATGCTGTGAGGGGTTTTTCCGATGAACAAGAGGAACAAGCACGACTGGATCGAGTTGAGCAGGGTTCGGGCAGCAGGGGCATTTTATATGTGCTCGAGAAGGCGGGGCCGAATGACGGCCGGAGCGAAGATGGCGCGCGCGGACAAGCTTTTTTCCGGCTCGGAAAGTGAGACTCCCGGGGACACGGGGACAGCGAGTGAAACGGGATAGGTGGCAAGATGGAGGTCATGCAAGGAGCAATGATGGAGAGATGGAGGAGACTCGGTGGAGGAGGTTGTTGTGGTGGTGGTGGCGGTTGTTGTTGGTTGGAGTTTACAGGTGGCCGCAATGGACGAGTGAAAAAATTTTCCAAAAGAGGAAGTTTGTGGGGTAGGCCGACCGAGCGGAGCGAGGTGTCGGCCTGGCGATGCGATTGGCTGGAGATTTTCCGAACAAAGCAAGATGCTGGATTACTAGTTTATTGTGGCTACGTTACAGCGGCGTGCTTGGTGTTTGGTGTGCTTGGTGTTGGTACATACGGCACCGCCACAGTGGCGGTGCAAGTGGCGGTGCTCACACATCCTGACCCAGATAACTAAACAAATCCTCAAATCCAAACGAACTAGCATCAAACCTAAACGCATCCAAAATCAAGTTCGCCTGGTTCGTCTCGCCCCGGCCAAGCTCAGCCAGATCGGTCGCGGACTGGTGCAGAGATGGAGGCAACGACGCAATGGCCGACCCCCCGCCGCGCTCGCTCAGCCGCTTGTTCAGAATCTGCGCAAGTAAATGCGTGTTGATCCGCATGTCGGCAATAGCCTCCGACGGCTCCATCTGGTCGTCGTCCTCGTCGTGGTTGCTCGTCCCGTCCACAGAAGGCGTCCTTGCCTGTCCAAGCCCCAAAATGCTCAGCTGCCGCAGAATCTTGAAGTACTTGTGCGCGCCCGGCCAATGCCGGCCAATCTCATGCAAAATCTGACAAAACAGCCGCAGTTTTTGGCTAACATTGTCCTTGGAAAGCTTATAACTCTGGTTAAAAATGCTGTCTGCAATCAACACCCTTGCACCAATCCAGATGTAAAAAGCATATTGGTGTCCCAAATTTTCGATAATTTTCGTCCCTGTGGCTTGTTCGTGGCTGAGCAGCTGTGTGGCAAGTGCCGCCATGCTCTCGACACATTGGAGGCACGTTCCCCGCGACTGCTCAGAGTGTTTGAACGCTGCAGACTCCACGTGCGGGTAACCGTACGCCGAGTGCATCTTGATCAGTGCCACGTTGTAAGCAGCGTGTAGCAACACCATTGAGGGAAGTTCGTAATCTGGTTTTTTTCCACCTGTGGCGGTGCCTGCACCGCCACCTTCACCGCCACCGTCACCGCCACCGCCACTACTACCGAAATCCGACAAGCCCGAGTCCAACAGCATTTTGTATCTATAAGGAAGCATGTCTCTCCACTCTCGGATCTCGTTCTCAAGCAAATGGAATTGCACAAACCATTCCCCCACTCTCGTGGAGCTGTTGACGTTTCGTGGCGTGTTTAAGAAGTTTGTCACTCTTTTCAAGACACCAATAACCTGAGTGTAGTAGCTGAAAGCGTCGAAATGTCCTCTGTAATCTGGCCCATTCCCACGTATGGACTCTGTCCAGCCTGCTGTGGAGCAAGGGGTTTGGAAGTTAGCCTCGGAATCGGGTAAACTGAGTGGGGCACCCGACGCCACAGATCCAAAGAGATCCAAAAGAGCAATTCCCCATCCAAGACGACGTCTTTCCTCTGATTCTATCCAATCTTGAGCTTCTTTAAGGACTCTTTCTCTCTTTGTACGGATGACGATTTCGTTGGCTGGCTCGTTTGCACTGCCAATGGATGAGGTTGTCATCGCGGGGGAAACAGAGTGGGGGAAAGTATGTGGTGTCTGTTGGGTGGGGGGTTGTGGAAAATTAGTTTGGTCCTCCAAATTTAGGTGGATTGCCCCCGTGCAAGCAATCCGGATCAAAGACCATGTTTCAATACCCGTCGCCTGGCCAAATGCGTCAAACGCAAGCAACGCCATCGCTTGCAACTGCGGAATCGACGACACCGCGTAACAAGACATGACAATATGCCGCTTGCACGCCTCAGAGAGCCGGATCTGTTCCTCTTGGGGAATTGCCATCTCTTCACTGTAACGAAGAGCATTCATCACGATTCCGTAAACCACGATAGGTGGATCGGGCAGAGTAATTGGTGCTGGAGAAGTTCTGCTTGGCGAGCGAAGCTGAGCACGTCGCCAGGCTTTTAGTTGTTCCATATGTTGGTGGAGAATTAATCTTGTGCTGTGCGGGTGTAAGATCGGGAACGTGGCGTAAATTTTGTTGAAATAAATGTCCACCAATCTTTGAACTGTTCCAGAGTGGGGCAAATCCGGGCCGAAAATGATGGACAAATCGTCGTGGGGGATGTTGGGTGGGGGTGGCGCGGGCGGTGGTACAAGATTGGGCGTGGGGTGAGTTGTAGTATTAACACCCCCACCTATCGAATTCTCAACCTGTTGTAAACGTTCCAAAACCTCTTTATTCTTCTCCTCCAGGAAATTCAGCCGACGAAGAACATCCTTGCCGTACCCGGGCTTGAGTCCGGGCTTCCTGACCAGCGAGTACACGCACTTCAATTTGTGCTTTGAGCAGTATCCACACTCTTTCATAGAGTCACATTTGAGTTTCTTTGTAC
>JAJMKV010000009.1:472117-534334 GCA_030569375.1 Ogataea ganodermatis
GAAACATTCTTGCTGGCCTCAAACGTGGACCGTACTTTTTAGTATGGGCATGTAATGATCAGAGTGGTGAGTAACAAAAAAAAAAAAAAAAAAAAACGATAAATTCTTGTGGGGGGGACAAAATGAAAAGTTCGGTAAAACAATTATTCTTGTCCTGCGTGGGGGGCGCGCGTTTCGGACGAATGTTTAATGACACCTCACACCAGATCCACAGTCCTATTCCCCGCTATTGTTATTCGACTTGATGAGAGTTGGTATTTATATATATATATATATATGGATATATGGGAACTCCCAAAAATAAGCTAGCTGGGCGTATTACCATTGCAATTAACCAATCAATTTATCCCGACATGGCTACTCCTCCTGCTCCGGGCGTTTACACGCCAATCCCAACCTTCTTCAAAAAGGATCTTGTCACCATCGACTACGCCACACAGGTGGCGCATGCCAAGTATCTCCAATCCAGCGGAATCACTGGTTTGGTGGTGATGGGCAGCACGGGAGAGGCTGCCCATCTCACGCGCAAGGAACGTGCCTCTATTATTGCTGAGTTGCGCAAGGAACTGCCAGATTTCCCTATTCTCGGAGGTGTGGCGCAGCACTCGGTCGAGGAAACTCTTGCCGAGATCGACTCGATTAAAGAGGCTGGTGCATCGCACGCGCTGGTTCTCTCGTCGAGTTATTTCGGTCCAGGAATCAAACAGCAGGGTATCATTGACTACTATACCATCGTTGCCGACAAGTCGCCGCTGCCTGTTCTCATCTACGTTTACCCCGGCGTCACCAATAATATTGTGGTGGAACCAACCACTGTGATTACGCTCTCCAGCCACCCAAATATTGTCGGTGCAAAGTTGTCGTACGGAGATGTGGCGCACCACATTCTGATTGCCAGCGACCCAAAAGTGCAGCAAAACAACTTCAACACTTTCACCGGACTCGGCCAGATTCTGTTGCCTGTGCTCACCATTGGCGGAAAGGGTACTGTCGATGCTCTTTCCGGTGCTTTCCCAAAGCTCTACGTCAAAATTTACGAACTCTTCCAACAAGGTAAAATCGAGGAGGCTGCCAAGTTGCAATTTATTGCCACCAGGGGTGAGGAATTGGTTGTGAGATTTGGTGTTGTTGGTATCAAGAAGGCGATTTCTACCGTTGGATTTGGCGAGACGTACCTTGGTAGAATTCCGCTCAATCAGGATGTTGACGAGAACGCTTGGAACGTTTACAAGGAGAACTTGGAGGGAATTTACGAGGCTGAGAAGCTTCTGTAGAGAAAAACATAGAGATACTATTATTTTATGAGCTAGTCTTCAAAAAAACTTTTTCTCCATGTTATAAAATGATCGTTTTTTCACCGCCACATGTGGCTGAGCTACCTACTGTAAATTCACAAACAAACCTCCATCAACCAATATTTGTGCACCTGTCACGTAGTTCGACAGGTCACTGGCCAAAAACACAGCAGGACCGGCCAGATCGGACGGAACCCCAAGTCTACCTAGCGGAATGCGGCCCTCCATGTAGGTTTTCTTAGTTTCATCGCTAAGGTCTTCGTCATTAAGTTGAGTTCTGATGGTTCCTGGGAGCAGCGCATTACAACGAATTCTGTGTTTTCCAAGCGAGACAGCCGTGGACTGCATTAAGGACAGAATACCGGCCTTTGTTGGCGTGTAATGGGTCTGCAAACCGCCACCGACCAGTGCGCTGATCGATGAGAGACCGATGATCGATCCACCTTTCCCCTGCTTGATGAGCTGTTTAGCTGCAGCCTGGGTGGCAAAAAACGCGCCTCCGAGGTTGATGCTCACTGTTTTTGTGTACAGTTCGTAGGAAACGTCAGTGAATTCCGAGAATTGGCACACTCCCGCGTTTGAAACAAACACGTTGAGTTCACCAAACGCCTCAACAGTGCGTGCAACGAGCTCCACAGACGTTTCTGGCTTGGAGATATCTCCGGGAGTCGCCAAAAGGTCTGGAATCTCCTTTTTCAGCTCCTCAACAAGCTTTTCTTGGCCCTCCATGTAATTTATCGACACTTTTGCACCTTGTGCGGCCATTCCGACCGCAATGGCCCGGCCGATTCCCGTGGCAGCTCCGGTGATGGCAACGACTTTGTTTTGGAGCAGCATTTTTGGTGTTGATACCGTCAAAGCGGTTTCGCCATGAGAGAAATCGGTGCGATGGAAATATATATATGATTTCGGAAAAATGATAGGAGTTTTCGCGGGGATTTTTTTTTGCGGTCATCGATGAGTTTGCGAAACGAGCAAAACGAGCGGACAACGCGAGGGCTTCGAATCGCCTGTGAGGGGAGCATAAAACCGAAGGGTTCGGCTTGTTGAAGATGTATACTCTGCAAATACGCGGCAAAGCGTGCACGAGGACACTTTCAACCAGCACATTTTCACCTTTTTAACAGACGCGTCGCTTTTTGACTTTCGCGTCGGCTGGTTTTTTTTTGTATCTCCCCGCTTTTTTAGGTTATCATCATTTAGATAACACAGCTCGTGTTGTACATCATTGTCACCACCCAAATATTGCCCAACCATGCCAATCCCGCTCATAGACACTCACGTGCACCTCTTTGACGAGTCCAACTTGGACACGCTGCGGTGGATGACCAGCGACTCGTCGCTGCACGGTAAAAACGACGTGCACCAGTACCTGACCGAGAACGTGGCCGGTCTGGACCCAAAGTTCGAGTTCCACGGACTCATCTACATCGAGTCCGACGTGAAAACTGAGCTCGCTGGCGGTTCGCAAGGGCTGCAACCGGGCATTGAAGAGTTTCGATATGTTCTCGAACAAGCGACTCAAAAACCCGCGTCGATCGTCGCAATCGTCCCTTGGGCACCGGTGCCTTTAGGCAGACAAAAACTGAGCGAATACTTTGATGTCCTGAAAAGCCAGAGCGGGCCTGTGAACTTGCTCAAAGGATGCCGGTTCCTACTACAGGATAAGCCACATGGGACCATGCTGGAGCCGGAGTTTGCCGATGCGGTGAACTGGCTTGGTGAAAACAGACTCGTTTTCGACGTTGGAATCGATTTCCGGCGCCGCGGAGCTCGTCAACTAAGCGAATTTTCAGAGCTTCTTAATCGGTGTAAGGATGTCACATTTACGATCAATCATTTCGCGAAACCGGACTTGAGCGACAACCAGTACCCAGAGCTGTTTGAGGCATGGGGCGTTGCTTTCAACTCCATCTTGGCTGCTCCAGGCGCTGCAAAGAACCGCGTCTACATTAAGCTGAGTGGGCTGTTTTCGGAAATTGGTGAGCAACGGAGCGACGCGGACATTTTGAAGCGCGCACAGCCTTATTTTGAGTATGTTTTGCGTCGATTTGGACGCGACCGAATCATTTGGGGCAGCGATTGGCCTGTTTCGACGCTGATTTCAGGAAAAGGGTCTTTAGGACGGTGGTTGACGATTACGGAGGAGCTGTTTGACAGGCTGCAGGTTAGTGAGGCGGATCGGAATGCCATTTACTGGGAGAACGCGAAGGAAGCGTTTTCCATCACTGAGTGACTAGCCAGCCCGGTGTAATTCGAGGTGGTGTCGGGAACAGTTAAACCGTCGACAATGAATGAAAACAAGTGCAGAGTCTGGACTTCTATCTTTCCCAATTACATAAGCATTGATAGTTCAAATAAGGATGAGTGAGAAAATCAATGAGTTGTGTCGTTATTGGGATTTGCCAGAGAACAACACACAGAATTTCACCAATGTGCGCGGAAAAAAGACGCTCCGTGGCGTCTACTGCGCTACCTAAATTTTCGTTCTTAATTTTCCGCACCCCGCATAATTTTTGCGCCTTGGTTTCCGTCCCTCGGGCTCAGCGCTCTATATATAACTGGTCTGGCGCTTCTCTCTTGGATAGACTCTGCCTTTTTTCTTCTTATCCTGCATCAATTAACAATGACTTTCGACGTGGAACAAACCATCGAAGCGCTAACAGTTGACGAAAAGATCAAGCTGCTGTCCCTTAAGGACTTCTGGCACACGGCCAACATTGACCGTCTCTCAATTCCATCCATCAGAGTGAGTGATGGACCAAACGGTATTCGTGGAACCAAGTTTTTCAACGGTGTGAAAGCCGCTTGTTTCACCTCTGGAACAGGTCTTGGAGCCACATTCAACCCGGAATTGCTCGAAGACGCCGGAAAATTGATGGCCGTTGAGGCCAAACACAAGGGCGCGCACGTGATTCTGGGCCCAACTTGCAACATCCAGCGTGGCCCACTTGGTGGTCGCGGGTTTGAATCCTTTTCTGAGGACCCCTACTTATCGGGAATCACCTCTGCCAGTATTATTCGCGGCATTCAAAGCGAAGGAATCGCCGCCACAATTAAGCATTATGTCGCGAACGACCTGGAAGACGAGCGGAATTCGATCGACGCAATCGTCTCAGAGCGCGCCCTTCGCGAGATTTACCTGTATCCTTTCCAACTGGCCATGAAGTATAGTGCTCCACGCTGTGTGATGAGCTCGTACAACAAGGTGAACGGTGAGCATGTGTCGCAGTCCCGGTTCCTGCTAACAGAGGTTTTGCGCGAGGAATGGGGCTGGAATGGTCTTGTTATGTCCGACTGGTTCGGAGTTTATTCGGTCAAAGCGTCGATCGACGCAGGACTTGACCTCGAGTGCCCGGGTTACCCGCGCATGAGAAAGCACGATCTTGTTATGCACGCAGTTACCGCTCGTGAGATTAGTGTTGACGTGATTGATGAGCGTGTTCGTAACGTTCTCAACCTCGTGAAGAGCTCTCTCGAGACGGGAATCCCGGAAAACGCTCCAGAGGACGCGCTTAACAATACCCCGGAGACCAGTGCTTTCTTGCGTAAGCTTGCCAACGAGGCGGTGGTGTTGCTCAAGAATGAGAATTCGATTCTTCCTCTTGCCAAGTCGGACAAGATTGCTGTTATTGGTCCGAACGCCAAGATTGGACGTATTTTTGGTGGAGGTTCTGCTTCGATGAAGACCTACTACTCTACCGATGTTTACAGCGGAATCACTGCCAAATTGGGCAAAGAGCCAGCCTACTCGCTCGGCGCGTCGATCGACCGCGAGCTGATCGACCTCGGCGCGCTCTCGACGACTTTTGATGGGGCTGCAGGCGTCTCGGCCAAAGTTTATAAGGAACCCGTTGGCACTGTTGGCAGAACTTTGGTTGAAGAATTGACTCTTGATTCTACAAAGCTGATTCTTTTCGACTACCACCACCCTGATTTGGAAGGTTCTCCGCTGTTTTACTTGGATCTTGAAGGAGAATTCACTGCTCCAGAAGATGGAGAATACGACGTGAAGATCCGTTGTCTGGGAACCGCTTTGTTGTACGTTAACGACAAGCTCTTCATTGACGACAAGACTCACCAGGAGCTCGGAGCAGGAGCCATTGGCGCGTGCAGTAAGGGTGACACCAAGAAAGTCACCTTGAAGAAGGGCGAGTCGTTCAAGTACAGAGTTGAATTTGGTTCTGGACCAACTTTCACGATCCAAACCATGGATTTGGTTGGTTCCAACGGTGGAGGAACACTGGATGTTTCCATTATGAAGCATGAGAGCCCTGAAAAAAGTCTGAAAAATGCTGTGGAGGTGGCCAAGACCGTGGACAAGGTGATTTTGTGCACTGGTACTTCTGCGGACTGGGAGAGTGAAGGTTACGACAGACCATCGATGGATCTTCCGGAAAACCAAGACGCTCTTGTTGAGGCTGTTCTGGCTGTGAACAAAAACGTTGTGGTTGTCAACTTGTCTGGTACTCCTGTCACGATGCCATGGATCGACTCTGTTGCTGGTGTTGTCCAAGGTTGGTTTAACGGAATGGAGTCTGGAAATGCGATTGCTGATGTTTTGTTTGGAGACGTCAACCCATCTGGAAAATTGAGTTTGACGTTCCCAAAAAGAGTTGAAGATAACCCAGCATTTTTGACCTTCAAGTCCAACAACGGAAAGTGCGTTTACGGCGAGGATGTGTTTGTTGGACACCGTTACTACGAGATCACCAAGAAAGACGTTTTGTATCCATTTGGACACGGACTTTCGTACACTTCTTTTGAGCTGAGCAATCTGTCTGTTGAGCTGGAAGGAGACAACGTTGTTGCCACTTTGAGCATCAAGAACACTGGCTCTGTTGCTGGACACGAGGTTGCACAACTGTACGTTTCTCCACCAAAGACAACAACGGCTGTTTTGAGACCTTTGAAGGAGTTCAAGGGTTTCCAAAAGGTCTATCTGGAGGCTGGCGAGACCCAGACGGTGAAGATTGAGGTTCCTATCCGTTATGCTGGATCATATTTCGATGCCGAGAAGCGGAAATGGGCTTTGGAAGCTGGTGATTATGGTGTTTCCGTGGGTAACTCCTCGGACGGCAAGTTTTTGAAGGGACAGTTCAGTGTGAAGAAGGGGGAGTTCTGGAAGGGGCTGTAAGTGAGCGAATGACGAGCGGAGAGAGAACTGAAGACGAAGGTTGAAAAATTTACCTCCTCTTGACTTCACGGAGCATGATAAAAATGTCTATTGTAGCTGTGAGTCACGGTTCATCTGGTATCCTCTATATAGAAAGAATAGAGCGATTTATGCAGCTTAGAGTGTTGAAAATTTGAATTTTTTTTCCCTTGTGAATGGTGGTCACTTGATGAGTGATTGTAAACGTCTTTGGTCGCTTGACAGAACGTTCATGTTCACTGAATGAGTGTTTCAAGGCGTTTAATGAAATTCTTTCCTTGTGCACTGGCTGGAGGGAGTATAGAGGGAGCTTTGAGTCGATCGAGAAGATTGGAAGGAACGACGATTCACTTTAACGTTCACTTGCGGGGGTTTGAATGTGAATCGATTTTGAGCAAGGGTAGAATGAGAGAAATGATGTAACCCCAAATTTTTGAGAGAATCGACTAGCAGGAGAATGGCTAATTTTTTTCGTTTGTTGAGTGGACTCACCAGCAAAGCGTAATTATACGGATGGGAGTCAACGATAAGGGAAGGGGGTTGGACGAAAATAACCATTGTCATCAAAATTATCGACTTTTTCACTCGCTTCTCCATTCAGTTACTCCGGTGGTGCTCCCCCTCTTACCCCAGATTCACCTCAGCATGACAAATTTTTCAACCTGTCATTCCTCGGACCTTCCTAATTAGGAAATTTTTGTGGGGGGGGCTCCACTATATAACCCAGATGGGAGCACTCCATCGAGTGAACCCACGCGAATGGTACACCCAGCACACCATGGTTATTGAAAGAAAGCCACTAAAAGTTATCATCTGCGGTGCCGGGATCGGCGGGCTGACGGCGGCAATTGCGCTGCGCCAAAAAGGACATAACGTTGAGATTTTCGAGCAGTCAAAATTCAGCAACGAGATTGGCGCTGCCATCCACCTTCCGCCCAATGCGTACGCCCTAGTGGACCGTTTAGGGGTCCCAATTGAGGCTCTGGGCGGAAACCGTGCCGAGGTTATCACCGAGCTGAATTCTGATGGGACTTTGATTCAGTCTCACTCCACCGAGGGACTGCTCGAAAAATATCCCTACCCATGGTTATTTGTGCACCGTGTGGACTTACATCGCACTCTCAAGGAGTTTGCAACGGCGCAGGACGGACTCGGTCCTCCTGTGAAGGTGACTCTGGTCTCCAAAGTGGTCAAGGTCGACTGCGAGGAAGGAATTGTCCACCTGGAGAACGGTGATACCCACCGTGCGGACCTGGTTGTGGGCGCAGATGGTGTACACTCTGTTGTGCGTAACAACGTGACCCAAAGCACCGTTCTTGCGGGCCCCTCGGGCGCCAGCGCGTTCCGGTTTCTGATTCCCAAGGCCGAGATCGAGGCCGCCGGGAACGGGGATCTTTTCGGCGAGAACGGCGAGCTGCGGATCTGGCTCGGCGACGGCTCCCGCGTGGTGTCGTACCCGTGCCGCAACAACACGGTGATGAACTTCATCTGCATTTTCCCGGACTCGGAGATCCAGGGCAGCTCCGAGGAGGGCTGGAACCACCGCAGCACCGCCACAGAGGTCGCGCGCTGCGCCGCAGCATACGACCCGCGACTTGTGGCGGTGATGCTCACGGCCACCGACGTGAAGCTGTGGAAGCTGCTGGACCGGCCGACGCTGGGCTCGTGGATCCGCGGCCGCACGTGTCTGCTGGGCGACGCGGCGCACTCGTTCCTGCCCCACCAGGGCCAGGGCGGTGCGCAGGCGATCGAGGACGGCGTGGCGCTGGCGCAGGTGCTCCCGCTGGGAATGGAGCCCAGCGACGTGCCGGAGCTGCTCACCGTCTACGAGCGTGCGCGGCTGGAGCGTGCTACCACGATCCAGCAGTTCACCCGCGACCAGGCACTCACCCCCAAGAACAAGAAGCTCGACTCGCACAAGTTCTCGGCGTACAACTGGGGCCACGACGCCTACTTCCACGCCAGCAGTCTTCTGAGCAGACACCTCGAGAGCAAGGCGTTCCGGCGGATGCCCGCGGGCTGGGGGCCTCTCCAGGGCCCGCGCCAGGACTACTTGGGCAAGCCGATCGACGGAAGCGACTCGTTCTTGCGTACGGGAGCCGTTCGAGTGAAAACAACCCGCTCGTATCTGGAGCACCTGCTACCAAACGACCGGTTTTCCATGGACACCGACGGTGAAATCGGCTACATCAACATCTCCAACACGTGGATCGACAACATCGACTGGCTCGCGGGCCGCGACTACTCGCACTTCGACCTGTACATCGAGGACGTTGTCTACACCGACAAGAACGGCAAGAAAACCAAGGGCAGTTTTTGTCCGCTTCTGCTGGAAGGAATGGCCGAGCCGACTTTGACGGGCCGCGAGGAGCTCGGGTTCCCAAAGATCCCCACCGTGATCACCGAGAACTTTGACGAGGTTCGCGGCTACCGTCTGACAGCGTCGTGGTATGGAACAACGTTCCTGGAGTTCAACGTGAGCGACGTGGAGCGCGTCGACCACACGCAAAATGGCAACGGCAAACCTGCTTCCAAGGGTTCTGGAGCCCTTGAATGGCGTGTGATGCCGCGTGTTGGCGGCAAGGGCCAGATGGACTTTGAGTACGCAACCTACACCCCTGTGGAGACGGGTGGTGCTCCGTTTGTTCTCAACAGCGAGTACACAGGGAAAGCTGAGCTGCGGTTCTTCAAGAATAAAATCACTCCGCAGCTGCTGCCGTGCCATTATCCAATTGCCAAGAAGTTCAGCGAGATGCCTATTCTGGGTCTGGGTGTGGGGAAGGTGACCATTGGAACAGGACTGTCTGATGTTTCTACTCAGACTATTCTGGAGTGACTTACGAGTGACTTACGAGCGACTTGTGACGAGAGGTTTTGCTGTTTTACTGGCTAGGCGGATTAATTTGTCTAAGAATTGATTGTTTTTAGTCTCATTGTAGGGCTCGGAGTGCCATAAAATATCCTGCTACCAAATTTTCATCTTGGACCCCCCAGTTTGCTGCTTTTTTGGCGGAAAAACGACCCAGAAGTCGGTCGGTGGTGGAGGAGCAACTAGTCCTGCTTTTCAAAACAACAGCTTTCGGTGAGCACAGATCCCTCATAAACAGCTCAACCACTCGTTTTTGTAAGTACATCAGATAGTTGCAGCTAATAAATCCACACTGATGATACAATTTGGTGGTTTTTTTCATAAAGTATGTTCCAAATAACTAGTCTATCCACTGGTCTAAGATTCTATCCTTTCCTTCTGTAACAATATTCAAATTCAATATAACTCGCGTAATAGAGGATCAACATGCTATAGAAACTATGTCTCTCTTCGCTCGCCGTTTGCAATCAATCAACAACTAACCCCCCATTCACATGCAAATGAACCCCATTTATCCAACTAGCTCTATCCTCCACCAAAGCACCAACAGCATACGCAATCTCCTCCGGCTCGCCCATTCTCGCAGCAACAGGAATCCCGTCAATAGTCGGCTGCAAAACCTTCATTGCCTCGTCACCCGCAGACAAAAACCCGCCCGTCTTGGTCGGCCCCGGACTCACAGAGTTCACCGTGCACCCGTATTTTCTCGGCAGCTCTTTGGCCCACACCTTGGTGAACGAGTCAACCATTCCCTTTGTGCCTGCGTACAGCGTCTGCAACGGAGGCGGCGCCCTGCTGGAGGCCGAGCAAACGTTCACAATCCGCGACGGATTCGTCAGGTGCGGCAGAGCGTACTGGGTAAGCAGAAAAGTCCCTCTTCCGTTCAAATTCACCAGCAGGTCCCAGTCGCTCAAAGTGTGCTCTTCAAACGGCTTGTTCACGGCGAGAGCTGCGTTGTTCACCAAAACGTTGATCTGTCCATACTCGTCAACGGCCGCGTCCACCAGCCGCTGCGGACCTTCTAGCGTCCCAATGTCAGCCTCCACGGCAATACCCCTAACCTGAGGATACTTGGCGAGAATTCGCTTTAAAACTTGCTCAGCTTCATCTTTGTACGCCGAAAATGGATAGTTGATGACCACAGAATACCCCTTTGCCGCCAGTTCTTCGGCTATGGCAGCGCCTATCCCGGAGCTAGAGCCTGAAATAACTGCAGTCTTCATTGCGGTGCCTACCGGACCAAGACAGTACTCGTTTTATCGGACAATCCCCTCTCTTTTAAATGCTCACCAAGAACTCCGGTGGGGAAATTTTTCAGAGCCGCACAGGTTCCCCACACTTTTTTTTTCTTTGCTATAAACTGCTACTTGCAAACTCCTCCCATGCCTTTTCACACTCGGCAAACACGTCATAACCGTACAAAAACTCCTGAAACACCGGGTCCCCGAATCTGTTCGGACACCCCTCTTGCGGTGGGTCAATCTCGCACAGCCTGTCGCGGGCCTCCTGTTTCGAGCCATCTTTCAAATGATAGATGTTTTGACACGCCGAAGAGCTCTGGACAACCTGCGTTGTGCGCCACTTGCGCAGCTTCTCATAAGCAAGCAAAACTCCGTGTATTTGGTCCCGCGACTCTATCTTTCCAAACAAATACGCCAGCGCCCCGCCGTCCTCCACGGCCTGTGCAGCTCCCTGGGCAAGGTACGGCAGCGTTGCGTGGCATGCGTCGCCAAGCAGGGCCACGTTGGCTGTCTTATGACACCAGTGTTCGAGCTCCTTGCTGTTTTGCAACCTCCACTTGGTGATTTTGTCGGCCAAACTCACCAGTTTCAGCAGTCGCGGGTCCCAGTCTTGCAAAATTGCTAGCAACTCGTCAACTTGGGCCGGAAGAATTGGTGTATCAGCAGGTAAATCATCGGGCGCAAGCACCACCAGATTGCATGTGCTACCTCCCTTGAGCAGGTACAGAACAATGTGCATCTGCGGGCCCCAGTAAAACTTGATGTTGGGCTGTTTGTAGATGTATTCGAGCTCCGGGTGCTTGTGGAGCTCCTGAATGGGCAGCAATGCCCTGTAGGCGAGATCTCCGGTGTTTTTTGGAGGGTCCTCGTAGCCGAGAACGGCAGTGCGAACTTTGGACTTGAGTCCGTCGGCTCCGAGAATCACGTCGGCCGTGAACCGTTTTCCGCCGGCGCAAATCACAGAGTTTGTGGTGAAATCGACGCTTTCAACGTGCGTATTGAGTATGATTTCCACGCCCACGGCGGCCGCACGCTCTGCGAGAGCCTCGTGGAAGTCTGCGCGGTGAATGTGCAAGTACTGGGCCCCGTAGAGCGAACTGAACTCGGGGTTCAACGGCGTGTGAGCGAGGATTTTTCCCTTCCAGCTGTAGACGGTGCAACCGCGCGGGACCGTTGACTGTTTGACAATTGCGTCTTTGCAACCGAATGCTTCGAGGATTTTGGTCGAGTTTGGCGGGATCTGTATTCCCGCGCCAACTTCGCGGAGCTGGGATGCCTGCTCAAGAATGGTGACGCTGTGGCCGGCCAGGGCGAGTCCAATGCTGGCGCTGAGGCCGCCGAGTCCGGCTCCCACGACGACAAACGAGAGCGGACAGCTGCTGACTGCGAGCTGGCAAGGAACAGGCATGTTTGGGTTTGTTGAGGAGGATTAAGGTCGCCGGTGGTGCAGAGCTTCAGTGGTGCAGTGGTGCAGTGGAGTTATATAGGGAAGGGGTGGATCGGTGTGCAGATTACAGAGAGTAGGAAGGTGCAGATAATTTTGGAATTATCTGTATTGGATTGGCGAGAAGAGCGGATCATTTGCTGTTCAGACACGCTGGCTGTGGGAAAGCCGTGCTAAAACTGTGGGTGTGGGTTTGAGAGGGTCCTGGTGGTGCCTGGTGGTGCCTGGTAGTGCCTGGTAGCTCCCGGTAGCCTTGTCAGAGCATGTTTGATGGGTTTTATCTGTACTGAGAAACACGTGTTTCTGGTAGCCAAAAGGCCGAGCTAAAGTGCAAAGTTGCGATTTTGGAGTCGTTTTTGCGTCTGTTGGTTCTTCTTTTGGGTTTTCACTGGTTCTTTTGCCAGAAATCATCCAAACTGGTAAAGAGTTTGCTCATGCGCCAAAATATTTCAGCGAATTTATATGCTTGAATACTTGTACCATTTGTCGAGTTTCTGCCGCGGTGAGCTAGCACAGACTTGGTGAGATGGAGAGGGTCGGAAAACAGAGTTGGCAGACGGTGTCGTTCGATGTTGGGAAAATGACTCTTCAATATCTTTTGCTCCCAGAGTTTAAGAAAATATAATTTTTAAATTTTTCTGACAGAATATATGGAATAATGAGACAGATTGATAGAAAGGAAGAAGGCTATGAAACGAGTTGCACACATCAAGCAGACTCTCTGGCCCTACGTTGAATGAATTGTCATCAAGGAACAGATTTGTTGGATATTGGTGAATTTCATTTCAAAATGATTAGTGAAAAAAGTCATCAAAATTCAAATCAAATGAGCTTGCTAAAGTACATTTGATGGAGTAAATCTGATCGAAATCACACATAATTGAAATCAACCTGATCGCTCAAATCACACCTAAATGCTCAATGACGTGCGAAGCGAGATGACTCGCTTTGCTCGTCAAATCACAACTGGTCGCTCAATGACTCGCTTCGCTCGTCATTTCGCTCGAACAACTCTGAACACTCTTCAACAGCTTCCCAATATCCTTTGCAAACATCCCCCCCCAGTTCACCCGTTTTGAAATCCCAATGCAAATCTCCAACGTTGCTTCGGGGTTCGATAACGGCGTCATCCCGTCATACTCCCCGGCCTGTGGAGCCTGCTCCCCAGCCTTACCCCCCACAGCCTCGACCGACAAGCACGGAATCAGCGCCCCTCCGCTAACAAACCTCTCCACACGCCCCGTGTACTCCCCCGTCAAATCGCAGACTTGCTCCCCCGTCCGGGCGGTCGCCTCAAACTTGCTGGCCACGTTCATCAGCAGCCCGTACGCCCACAAGACAGAGCCCGCGTGGAATATGTAGTATGGCATCTGCGGCACAAACACCCGCCGTTCGACCGCCTGGTAGCACCACCGTAGAAGCTGTGCCGCGTGCCAAACAGCCAGCCTTGAGTTTTCCGTTCTTGTCCACCGCAGAAGCTTCTGGATCGCCCGTTTCGACTCCGTGTCGTCGTCCATCCCTTCCAGCTTCATCACGTCTCGTATGCTGCAATACGTGCACAGATACATGTACTCGATTTCGAGCTTGAAAACAACCTGGGCGCCTGCGTCCTGCGGAGCGTAGTTGAGACTGATTCCGTCCATCATCTCTTCAATCTCCAGACTTCGACTCTGGAGGTAGCTCGTTCCGCTGCCGGTTCTGCGGAACCGCTTGCGACGAACGTCCAAGTTCTCTGCTCCTTCCACGCGGATGTACTCCTCCTTCTTTAGGTCCATGATCAACTGCTTGACCGTCCCCAACAGACACCCCACCACGAGCTCCGGTGCGCTCTCGAGCGCGGTCCGCGGCGCCGCGCCGCCGGGAGCCACGCAGCTGTGCAAAATCGACGTCACGCAGCTCTGGAACGAGATCCGCTGGTAGTAGTGCCGCGGCGAGCGTTCCTTGAGCAGCAGCGCCACGCGCTGCCATTCCTCGGCACTCTCCGCCGTCCACAGCGTCTCGGCGTGCGGAAGACTCAGCTCAAGGTCCCGGAACGAAACCAGGTCCGGCAGGTTCGCGTTCAGCGAGAACTGGGTGCTCCAGAGATACAGGTACAATGTGAGTCTCTTTTTCGACTCTGCCACCCCCCAAGCGTCCCAGCGTTGCGCCAGCGTCGGCAGAGTCTCGTCCTCAACGTACGCAGCCAGCGGCTTGTACGTGTGCGACTTGAAGTAGTCGCCGCGGCGCATCATGGCCACAAGAGTGGAAGCAAACGCCTCGGAAATCTCTGCAAACCGCGCGATCCCCGACCAGCTGCTCGCAATGTACAGGATGCTGTTGGCCTGGTGCAGCTCGACACGGCGGATCCACTTGGTGTCCTTTTCAAACGTCATGATGAGCCGTCTCCGGGCGATTTCCAGCAGATACCGGCCGAGCGTGATGGAATTTTCGTCGTCAGATCCGCAGAAAAACGCCCCGACTCCCAAAACGGCTACCAAAAGCGTCAGGGAGACCGCGTTTGGATCGAACGTTGTGCGGCGCAGAAACGAGTACCGCTCGTGGAAGTAGGCGAAGTAGTTGGCCACGAGCGTCGTGAGCTGCTCGCACGCCGGGAGCTTGGAGATCGCCTGGTCCCGCCAGAAATACCACTTGTGGGTCTCACTCAGCATGATCAGCAGGCGGTCGCGCGTGTCGGAAGTCACTTGCAGCCGCTGGAGCGTGGCAGGGTCCACGGCGGACGCCGCGTGCACGAGCTGGTCGGTCCCGCGGTTGTCGTGGATGATGGAGTTGACGTCGAGGGAAGAATGGTCCGCCACGGGGTCCTTCCAGGAAAAGGAGGACTGCGAAAAGTCGGGCAGACGTGCTGCTGGCGGCCCGGCGGCCGACGGCCCGGTGGCCGGCACCGGGGTGGCCGCCGTGGTAGCACCGGGCGTGGCATCCACCACGGGAGCTGGATCCGCCGTGGTGGTGGCACCAGAAGTCGGATCGGGCACCACGGCAGGTGCCGCCGCGGAGGGTGCGTTAGCACGATGGCTGCCCCTGTGACTGATCCCATCGAAGTAGTCAATACTTGGAAAATACGAAAAACTGCCCAGGTCGTCCTCCCTCGGAGCCGAGACCGTCTGACTGTAGATCCAGTTGTCCAACGCCTGCAGCCCGCTCTGGTCGTCGTCCTTGCTCTGATGGTTGTCCACCTCCTTGAGCATGTCGCGGATCGAGTTCATGGTCCCGTCGAGATTGAATTTGGTGAAGTAGTCGAGCTGTGCTGCAATGGTCTCTGTTAGCGAACCGTCTGGCAACGAGCTGGCCTGGCTCGAACCCTTTGGAAGCGTGGTGAAGTTGCGGAACAGACTTTCCGAAGCGGTTGTTGGCGGGTCGAACGAGGGGACGGTCGTGCTGGGAGCGGCGGCGGTGGCCTGTTTCGGGGACATGAACGGCGGGTTTTGCGGCGAGAGCAGCGCGCTGATGGAGATGTGCGATGCGCCGTTTGTCTTGGGACTCACGGTGTCCGCAGAGCGCATCGGATTCAAGTATTCGAGCGGGCTTGCCAGCGGCTGGAAGCCGGCAGATGTGGCGAACGGTGACTCTGGGGCGTAGAACGGCGTGAGCTCCGGGAGATGTGGGGAGGGGGCCTTGATTTTTTTGGGGCTGCCAGTAGGTTTTCCAGGGCTGTCAGGAACCGAGCTTGGACTTGGACTGGGACTGGGGCTGGGGCTTTTGGGGCTTTTGGGGCTGTCAGGCGTCGCATTTCCGCTGCCTGCCACTTGTGCAACCTCTTGTGGGCCCTGGCTGTTCGGCTTCCTCCGCTTCACCTTCTCCTTGGGAACACATTCAATCCCGCGTCGCACACAGATCTCACACGGATCGTCCTTGGTCGCACGCGTGCACTTGGTCTTGCTCTTGGCGCAGAACTGGCACGCGGCACACTCGCGCGGGCCCCGCCGATAGATCACCGACCGCCCGTTGCTGGTGTTGACAAAGATGTCACGCGTCTTGCACGCCCCAGAGGCTACGTGCCGGTCCACAAGGTCTTTTCTGCCAAATTTCTTTGCGCACTCGGGACATTTGTATGGTTTCTCGTCGTTGTGCGAGCGCGCGTGTCTGAGCAAGTGTTCTTTGCGTGTGAAAACACAGCTGCACAGGTCGCACCTGAACTTTTTCACTGGGGTGGTCATTTTGCCTGGTGATTCTGGTTCCTGATTCCGATGGCGAAGCTCCGGAGGCGAAATCGCGGATGCTCGTGTTTTTATTGTTTGCTGAGCTCCGAGACACCCAAAAGCAGCCCAACTCACAGAGTCACACAATAGACCCCGCATTTCCCCAGATCTGCTCCATATGGGATTTGACCTGCAGGCTCGGGTTTTGGTCCGGTGCTGTGCGCGCGGCGGAGCACGCGCGGCGAAACGCGTGCCGCAGAATTCCCACCGCGAGGGTTAAATGAAACTCCGGCGGGGTGGCTGCATGTTTGCGGGCCGTGCCCCATCTCCGGTGGGGAACAGCAATTTCTGAATCTTCTCAAAGTTGATCAAACTAGTTGGCCTGTGACATATTGTCAGTTAGTCCATCTGCTCTATCCCATTTGTAGAATAATCCACACCACCAAGAGAGAAACTCTGCTGATCGCAACTATTCGCTCCGGCCGTCGCTAATGGACCCCCTCGTACTCCTCGTCAGCAGTATCACTGGGATTTCTACATCCTACGCCCTCTTTCTAATCACCCGATATTGCACTCCAATATGGAGCTGGTTACCTTACAAAAGTGAAAGCAAACAAATACAAGAAAAAATACCCATCCACGATCAGCTACTCACACCTCAAAACTTCCCCGTCTCACCCCTATCGGTCTTGTCAACAACAGACTTCCACTCAGGCGCAAAGAACACATTCGCAACACAAAATCCCGGCAAAACACTCCAGCACAGCCGTGAACGCATTCGCAATCGCAATAGGTATTGCTGCGAGGGCACTGATAATAAACATCTTGAAAAAGCGTTGCGGTACGTGCTAAAGTTGATCCGATCTGACGTTGCAACAAACGATATCGCTACCCTTCTACATCATTTTGCACTTGTCACATCAGTAGATATCGCCGTTTATATACCTTCATCACAAGGTTACAAAATTGCTTGCTACACAGATCTCAATGGCGCAGCGGGATCAGATCACTACCGGTTTTTCTCAAAGCCCAACAGCAAAAACGCAGAGCAATTCAAAAATAACATCTGCAGATCTCTCCAATCAGCCAACGTTGTGTTGAGCAAGTTTGATTGGAAAATCACCGGCTCAACTTTGGCCAGAATGAGTCTTTTATCAGAAAAACTCTTTTTGACAAGGCTCCCAAACACGGATGCCACCATTCTAATTTCCCAGGTCGATTCTGTTACAATTTCCCAGCTCAAATCCGAGGGACTGGGCGGTGTTATTTTAAAAGGACTCGGGAAGTTGACTACCGAACGAGCAATACAGAAACAGCTAGATATCTGGGGAGCAACAGTAATTGATTACTTGGCTGACCGCGATGGGTGTGTGAAGATTGCTTAACTCCAGGTAGTGTTAGTGACGTAAGTGAAAAAGCAAAAAAAAAAAAAAAAAAAAACATATCTGAAAACCGCAGTCTCGTGATGTTCATCACGTGGCCGGAACAAGTGGGGCAACAATGCTGTGCACGGCCCCACATGGATAACGTACACATTCTATATAAAGAATCAGATTCCTCACATACCTCCATCATTAAAGACAATCATCAAGCAATCTGCAAATCAAAATGGCATCCGTCCTCTCAAATCCCGAACTCTTCAAAACTAGCAACTACATCAACGGTTCCTGGCAAGTTTCTGCCTCTGGTGCCTCATTTGACGTTCTGAATCCCGGCACCGGTGAGAAGTTGGCCAGTGTCCCAGAGACAAGTGTTGAAGAAGCCCAACAGGCAATCTCCGATGCTGAAGCTGCATTCAAAGAGCTTGACAAGATTACCCCAAGACAAAGAGCCAAGCTCTTGCGCAAGTGGTACGACTTGGTTGTTGAGAACACCGACGATCTAGCCAAACTGATCGTGTTGGAAAACGGAAAGTCTTATGCAGATGCTCTCGGGGAAATTAATTACTCTGCCTCTTTCCTCGAATGGTATGCCGAAGAGGCCCCAAGAATCTACGGAGACACCATCAGACCGCAAAATGCATCCAACCGCGTCTACACCATAAAGCAAGCCATTGGAGTGTGTGCTTTTATCACGCCATGGAATTTTCCAGCTGCAATGATTGCACGTAAAGCTGGTGCTGCTATTGCGGCAGGTTGTTCCGTGGTGATCAAGCCGGCAAAAGAGACGCCTTTGTCAGCGTTGGCTTTTGCGCACTTGGCTGAGAAAGCAGGTTTCCCTAAAGGCGTAATCAATGTTTTCTGTACCAGCAAAAACACCAGGGCTGTTGGAAAAGCAATCTGTGAAAATCCAACGGTCAAGAAATTTTCGTTCACCGGATCTACAGCTACCGGAAAGATTCTCATGAGCCAATGCGCAGCCACCATCAAGAAAGTTTCTTTAGAGCTAGGTGGTAACGCACCATTCATAGTTTTCGAGGATGCGGATCTTGATTTGGCAGTCAGTTCCACTGTTGGTTGCAAGTTTAGAGGTACAGGACAGACATGTATCTGTGCGAATCGTATTTTTGTCCATGAGGACATCTACGACGAGTTTGCTTCCAAGTTGGAGAAGGAGGTGTCTAAGTTTAAGACGGGTTACGGTTTGGACGAAGGCGTGACCCATGGTCCACTGATTAACGCTTCTGCCGCCGACAAAGTTGCTGAGCACGTGTCGGAAGCAGTGTCTGCGGGAGCCAAAGTCCTGACCGGGGGAAAAGTGATTGAATCTCTCGGAAAAAACTATTTTGCTCCAACTATTTTGACAGACGTCAAACAGGGGATGCTGTGCACCGTCGAAGAGACTTTCGGGCCTCTAGCCCCATTGATAAAGTTCAAGACTGAAGAGGAAGTGTTGAAGTGGGCGAACGATACCGATGTGGGTCTTGCTGGCTACTTCTTCAGCAGAGACAACTCTCGTTGCTTGCGGGTCGCCGAGAAGATTGAGACCGGAATGGTTGGCGTTAATGTTGCTGCTATCAGCGATAGTGCGATGCCATTTGGAGGTGTCAAACAAAGTGGTATTGGCAAGGAGGGTTCCAAGTACGGTATTGAGGATTATCTGGTCATCAAGTCTGTCACGGTGGGTTTGTGATAAGTAGGGTAACATTATTTTTTTTTCATTTTTTGTCTCTAGACAATATATTCTCCCTGATCCGAATCAAAGACGTTGAACAACTTGCAGCCAGAAGTGTATGACGAGAGAAACTGCCAACTCTTTAGAATCCCCGGGTGCGGTATACGTGACGGGTTGCTGCCCAAATTTCCGAAAAAAAAATGTCCTCCTCTGAAGTTTCGGAGTTTCCTATCTGGATCAAAAATGATGGGGAAAGATTGTGGGGTCGCAGCGCTTAGAAAAGGTTAAATGGCTTTTGCCTCGGGAAGACGGCTGATCAAGTGGAGGGTGCAGTTATTGTTTGTTTATTGTAGGCACATAACAGAAAAATAGACCCCTCCTTTTCTGTGTGCGCATCGTTGATCTGATCAATATAAAAAGATGAGTGTGTTGCTATGAATTTGGGATGGTTTTCCAATAGTAGACCCTCACTGCTACAAAAAACCATTCAAATGTCATCAAGTAGCTTGGAAAAAAGCGCCTTTCCTGTGCCGGACGAGACTGTTGGCACCCATGGAAGGGTCCAGCTTTTCAACAAGGATACCAAGGAGCGTATTCTTATTCCCAGACCTTCGAGCGACCCCAACGACCCGCTGAACTGGAACCCAAGATTCAAGCTGTTTATCGTTCTGCTGTCGTCCTACAGTGTGTTTGTGGGGAACTTCCTCTGTGCGGGTCCGGCCGTTGCGATTGTGCAGATTGCAACCGAACTAGGCAAACGTGAGCCAGACGGAACGCTTGACTTGTCCCACTGGATTTCCAAAGTTTCTTACTGTTTCAGCGGCTTTGCCATCATGCAAGGTTGCAGCAACTTCTTTTGGATTCCAATCATGACAAAATACGGAAGAAGACCGGTCTATTTGATTACGATTCTGGTGTATTTTGCGAGCAGCATCTGGTGCTCGAGAGCAAAAAGCTATGAGTCTTTTTTGGCAGCAAGACTTATCGGAGGATTTTTTTCGGGCAGTAACGAAACTTTGGGACCTCTCACTGTCACCGATGTGTCTTTCCTCCATGAAAGAGGTACATTCATGGCCCTATACACCTGCTGTCTGTCTGTTGGTGTGGCCGTCGGCGTTGTCATCTCGGGATTCCTGACATACTATAGAGGCTGGAGATATCTCTTCTACCTCGGTATTGCTCTCGTTGGCTCGCTGTGGATTGCAGTGTTCTTCAGCATCCCAGAGACCCTTTACGTCAGAGACCCGGACGACAACTTCCAGGGTATTGAAGAAATGTACCCGATGGGCATGCCGGAGGAGAAGGTCGTTACTGTGCACGAGGAAAACGCACAAAAGCAAGAGCAGGAGCTCAACATTGCCAAGCCAATTCCTGAAAAGGATACATACTGGTCTGGTCTCAGACTTTGGACCGGAAAAGTGTACACTGACGAGAGTCTTTTCCGCATTTTCATCCGTCCAATTGGTCTGATCGTGCTACCACCAGTTTTCTGGGCCTCGTTGGTCATGACCGGAACCATCAGTTTCAATGTCGCCATCAGTTCAAATTTCGCCACGGCTTTCTCCAATCTGTACGACTTCAACACCTGGCAGTGCGGACTGGTTTGGATCTCGGGAATCATTGGCTCCTTTATCTGTATCTACGCTGGCGGTGAGCTGACAGAAGTCATTGCCAACTTCTTCACCAAGAGAAACGGGGGATTGAGAGAGCCGGAACACCGACTTCCAGCGATCCTGATTGGATTCTGTATGTGTCCAACAGGTCTCATTCTTTACGGCGTGGGAATAGCCAAACACTTTCACTGGATTGTCCCAGTGATTGGTGTTGGTTTGGTTCTCGGAGGCATTGTGCAGGCTACCAACGTCTCGTTTGTCTACTGTGTGGACTCATACCGGCCGATTGCCGGAGAAGTTGAAGTCACTCAGATCGGATTCAAGGCTCTGCTGGGTTTCCTGCTGAACTTCTACACCAATCCGTGGATTGACAACAAAGGCTACAGCGTGGCGTTTATTGAGATGGCCTGTATCTCTGCGGCGTGTATTGGTGTCGGGGCCCCGCTGTTCTGGTGGGGAAGAAAAATACGGCTGGCCACTATGAATTGGAGAATCTTGCGTTTCTTGGAGTGGAAAAAAGACCGTAACGTTGGTGAGTGAGGCCAGTCAGAGTTGCCTGAGCCTTTGTGTTGGAAAGGATAATTTCCAGAGGCTTTTTTTTTACGTTGAAGCAAAAGATGTCAGCTTCCGAGACTCGGACCGAGTTCTTTGCTAGGAATGACAAACGTATATTGAATAACAGGCCAGTGCTTTTATTGCGAAGTATAACGAGCGGACCAACAACCAAAATCGTCAACAAGAATGCGAGCTAGGTCGATTCTGCAACTAATCAAAATCGGTAATAAGTCAGGGGTTTGAAAACAGAGATGTTTCCGCGAGAAAAATGTTTCCTGTTTCCATCTCAAAATTTTTGTTTCCTTGTTTCCGGAAACAAAACGGAAACAGTTTTGTATTTTCTTAGTTACTCTTTCACATATTCGCTTTAGAGTTGAACTTCAAAGTAGTTAAGAAACTGATTATACAATCATATATCAATTATTACGTAGTCTTGTTTCCTGATTCCATCAAGGTGCCGGAAACAACTCTGTTTCCAAACCCCTGGTAATACGTTTTTCTGAGCTTGAACCAAAATAAAATCAAATGATTCCAACTAATATAAATCCAACTTATCGTGTTAAAACCCATATAAACCATACACAGTTACAACGGATCCTCGACCCCGACTTTGTAGCGGAACCAATGCTTGTTTATTTTGTACCCTGTTTTTCTCCATGCGTAATTTGCCAGCTAAAAAAATGTTAGTATCTCTTTCGCTCCTGCTGACGGAAGCACACTTACGTAGATAGCAGAAACGCCCCTGAACATGACGTAGATGAACGTGTTCACCGCGAAACCCGTCGCATTGTTGGGACGGTACGTCATGTCGACAACTCCACGCGTAGGATTGATTGGGTTTCCCTGCGAATAGTCCCAGTCCTCGCGGTTGGCGGCCTCCATTCTGTGCGGATCGACAGGGACATGGTAGTCCTGTGCGTACTCGAACGCCGCGTTCGGGCTGTCTGAGATCTCAACGGTTGGACTGCTCTCGGTGAAGGTGTGTGAAGACATCGTTTTCTGTGGTGGTTCTGTATGAGCTACATTCCGCAAAAAAAGTGGCTATCTGAATATATATTAAACCTGCCAAACTCCGGAATTTGTGGGGAAATTTTTTTTTTCCAAACCTCCGGAGGAGAAAAAATGACTAAATTTTTCACCAGCATTTTATTTCCCCACAGTCTCTAGAGCTCCTCCAATCTCTGCTGGTCATACTCGAGAATAGACTCCAACAGCACTCTGAATCCAGCCTCAATCTCCTCCGGACAGGTATACTCTTTTGGATTGTGGCTGATGCCGTCTTTGCTGGGAACAAAAATCATCGCGGTTGGGATGATAGGATTGGTGGTGCAAGAGTCGTGACCGGCACCACTGACGATGTCAAGTGTCTTGTCGGAGCCCACCACCGCCGCAGCAGACTTGCGAATGATGTCAATCATTGACCCGTTGAAGTTCACCGCCGGAGACCGGTAAAGACTGTCGATCTTGTACGAGAGAGCAACACCATTTCCGGCCTCGTTCTTCGAGATGGAGGCAATGTACTCGCGGACACGGTCCTCGATCTTGGCAAATCCAGCATCCGTGTGGTGTCGAATATCAATCACAAAGCTGACTTTCTCCGGGATCACGTTGACCACCGCTGGCTCGAGATTCAGCTTGCCTACAGTTCCCAGACCGCCGAGCTCCTTGGCGATGTCGTTCACGCCCACAACCACCTTGGCCGCTGCCAGCAGCGCGTCGCGGCGAAACTCCAGCGGTGTTGTTCCTGTGTGCTGTGCCATGCCTTCAAAAGTCACGTTGAGCCACGCGAACGCCTGTGCGCCCGTCACTACGCCGATTTTCTTCTCGAGAGACTCCAAAATTGGGCCCTGCTCAATGTGGATTTCGAAATGACATTTCAACGGATTGGCCTTGTGACTGCATTCGACGTCCCCCAGGTACCCGATGCGCTTGAGCTCGTCTTCAACAGTGGTTTTACCGTCAAACACATCGGTGAGCCCATATGCGTACTCCTTGGTGAGTTGTCCAGACCAAACTGACGATGCCATCATGCTGACCGGAAACCGTGCCCCTTCCTCGTTGCACCAGTCCACGAGAGTGATCGGGAAATTTGGCACATAATTGTTTTGCTTTAGTGTTCTGAGGACTTGTAGACCCGAAAGAACGCCATAGATTCCGTCGTAGCGGCCTCCGGTCGGCTGTGTGTCGAGGTGTGAGCCGACACCCGTGGCCGGTTTGTCGTTATTTTTTCCTGGGAAAGTTGCAAAAATGTTTCCAACTTCGTCCACTTTGACAGTGCAGCCGAGCGACTTGGTCTCGCTGACAAACCAGTCTCTCACCTTCTTGTCGATATTGGACAAAGCCAGACGACACACGCCTGTTTCTGTCACATCTGTGCCCCAGACGCCTTTAGCTCCAAAGCTTTCTGCGGTCCAATGAATTGTCTTGAGCAGCTCGCCCGAGCTGATTTTGAGTGTCTGTGAGATCATCTGCGCTTGATGGGTTATCAAGCTTTCAAGGCTCACAGAAGGACAGACTGGCACAAGTGGCACCTTTATGTCAAGATCTGTCGATAGTTGATAAGCAGCGAGAAATATTTCTCGGAGTACAAAATTGGCACTATCTTCGTTTAGATAAGAAAAATTTCCTAATTAGGAATTTTTTTTATTGGCGAATCCCAGCTGTTTATTACGCGTGTGAGAAACTTCAATTATGTGTCTGGCTGTGTTGATCTGGCAGCACCCATTCGCAAGTGATGGGAGCGGGAAACAGGCGGGAATAGATGTGCAAAACACCAGCTCTTTCTGTCTCAACCCATGTGTGCAATACCTGGCCACTTAATGGCTGCACTGAGATGTTGAAATGTGCTAGGTTGCCAGTCCAAGGTCACCTTTAACACCCGTTTCAACCTACGACTACTACGAGACCGCATTGCCTGCTGCAAGTTAGAACCTGATCCCGATGAGCGAAGACCGTCTAGCAAGCCAAGACTAGCCAGGGCAAGCGAAGCCAGTTGAGAACTCGTTCTCCCGCTCTCGTGACCCGCTGATCGTGATTCCCTTCCCGCTCACCCTTTGACACCTCCTGCCTTCCAAATTGGGCAATCCCGGAATGACTCTGGGTAAAAAAAGAGACGGCTGGAAAAAGTTTTTTTCGAGCTCCCGTCCCCCGGCTAAACGCTTAGCCGAAGTCCCCACATTTTTCTCCAGATTTTGTGGGGATTCGCCCGCTATATAAGTATTCATATTTTCCCGAACCCACTTCCCCTATTTGATCGGCTAAAACAAATACCCAACCATCAAAATGCTGCTCAAGTTTGTTCCAGCCGGCCTCCGTGTCACTCGGTTGCACTCTGTGCGCTATGGCTCGACTCTGTCCAAAGTGGTGGACAACATTGACGACGCCCTGAGCGGGATCAAGCCGGGGAGTACACTTCTCTCGGGGGGTTTCGGGCTGTGTGGTCTTCCTGAGACGCTGATCGAGGGTCTTTTGGCTAAAAAAGACGTCACAGACATCACGGCGGTGTCCAACAACGCAGGAATTGACGGCCGCGGGCTGAGTAAATTACTGGAAAGCGGCCAGATTGTGAAAATGGTGAGCTCTTTTATTGGAAATAACAAGACGTTTGAAAAAATGTACTTGGAAGGAAAAATTGATCTCGAGCTCTGTCCGCAGGGAAATTTGGCCGAGAGAGTTCGGGCAGGTTCTGCAGGAATCCCCGCTTACTACACTGCCACGGGCGCTGACACGTGGTTGGAAGAAGGAAAACTCCCAGTCAGATACAATTCTGAAGGTGACGTAATCAAGTACACCGAGCCACGTGAAACCAGAGAGTTTGGTGGTAAAAAGTTCCTACTTGAGCACGCCATTTACGGGGACGTGGCGTTTGTGAAAGCTTACAAGGCGGATAAGGTGGGAAATTGCTGGTTCAAAGGTTCGGCACGCAACTTCAACTCGGTCTTTGGCAAGGGAGCGAAATTGACCATTGTGGAAGCAGAACACATTGTCGAGCCCGGCGAAATTCCGGCTGAGGACGTGCATCTTCCCGGGGTTTATGTCTCCCGTGTAATCCAATCAACTGCGCGCAAAGACATTGAAATCTACAAGAATTCGACGGATGAGACACAATCTACCGAGGCTGCTCCTGCCAAAGAACTCAGCGAGATCGAGAAGAAGCGCATTATTATTGCGAAGCGGGCCACTCAAGAGTTCAAAGACGGCGTGGCTGTGAATCTCGGTATTGGTATTCCTACGTTGGCAGCCAACTATCTTCCACCGCACCTGGAGGTTGACTTCCAGTCCGAGAACGGAATTTTGGGTGTTGGACCTTATCCGCGTGCTGGTGAGGAGGATGCTGACCTAATCAACGCTGGAAAGGAGACGGTGACGTTGAAACCGGGTGCATCTCTGTTTGGATCTGAAGAGTCTTTCTCGATGATTCGGTCTGGACGTGTTGGCCTGACACTTCTGGGAGCTTTACAGGTGTCTGAGTATGGTGATTTGGCCAATTGGGGTCTTCCGGGCCGGATCAAGGGAATGGGAGGAGCAATGGATCTTGTTTCGAACCCGCAGAACACAAGGGTGGTGATTTTGATGGAGCATGTTGACAAGAAGGGTCGATCGAAGATCGTTCGCGAGTGCAAGTTCCCGCTGACGGGGGCGCGGTGTGTTTCGAGAATCATCACCGACCTGGCAGTTTTTGATGTTGATCCTGCCGGAGGGCTGACCTTGATTGAGGTGAGCGAGAATTCGTCTGTGGAGGATGTTAGAGCTAAGACGGAGGCTCCGTTTACAGTTTCCCCGGAGCTCAAAACTCTCAAGGTGTGAGAAAAAGATGAGCAAAGGATGATCTAGTGACGGGCGAAGCGAGTCTTTTACGGCAAGTTTATGAGGAGTCGCTTTGTTCGTGATTTGCTCGTGATTTGCAAAATAATATGATGCTAGAGTCATGAATGACGTGCAATTTCTAGAACTTGCTCTGCTCAGTCATTGAATGTTATATTAAATATAATTTTTATGTATTTGATGAACGAAAATCTTGTACGAGATGATTTACTTCTGGATTGATTCGGTATTCAAGCTGAAACGTCAAATTATTAGGACAAATGGGAGAGTGGAAAAATCCAGGATGGTCCTATTTGTGGAGGAGGGTGCGCATTAGCAAATGGAGAATGACTTGGATCGCTTTTCGTCAGACCGGTAGCAAGTCAAATCCGGCTTGAACCCACTCTTTTCCCGCCAAGATTTCATCAATTTCGCAGCCATGGTCCCAGACAAGCGCTACGATATCACGAACAACTCTTGTCCCAGGCATTTTGGTTTTTGTCACAAGCGAATCAAAGAACTGTTCCATTTGCTGGCGCTCGTCTTGACTCTTGCACTGTGCGGCAATCTGCATCAGCGGCCAAACGAGCCTCACATATCCCGTGATTTCTCCCCCGATGGCCGAGTACGTATCGATGAACTCGAGCACCAACTGATGTATCAACTGTTGGTCCGGGTTGGCCACGAGAGACAGTTTCGAGAGAGAAGCAAGCGTCCAGCACTGTGCAGTCTTTAGTCGTTTGGGAAAATCACCTTGAGGCCCAATGTCAAATGTCACGTGAGAACGGTAGCTGAGGAGCTGTGTTTGCAAATCAGCGAATGTCTTTTGGATTTGTACCTCGCTAAGCAGTCTGTTTTTAATACCGCTTCTTAGCAGAGAAATGCTGGAAATGCTCCGCAACAGCGGCGCAGGACACCCGGTGTATCGCTCAATGAAGCGGGAGCCTGGACCCTGCTGGTACCAGTCTGGGTCACAGTAGGGAACGCGGCAGTCTGGAGAGACCAGCGACGACATGATGTCCCAAAATGACATCATTGAGACTAGCGAACCAGACCGGTCGATTTCATGGAGAGCAGTTTTGAACTTTGTGTTCTTCAGCAGACTAGCAAACAGTCTGAAAAGTAACCGCGACAGCGCAGAGCGCCCGTTCTCCATAACTCCATACAGAACTTGCACAAAAATAAGAAATGCCAGCAGAAACGTGTCTGAACGAATTGTTTCCGTGTCCGTTTTACCGCTGAAAATGGCCCCAACGTCGACGGCTTTGAATTGGCCATAATCGTCTGCACTCAGCAGCGCATCCAGTAGATTTTTTTCCTGAATCAGCGAAATCAAATGGTCCAAAACCAGATTGATATTGATTGCACTTTTTCTCAAAAGATGGTCTCGAACAGGGCCGGAGTCTACAAAGGCTGTCAGGTGCATCGAACCCAGCGAAACAAAACAGCTTTTGGCGATGGCTGGCGGACAATGCTGGAGAGCCAACGCCGGCCACATCAACTCCTCTTCCGTCGAAAACGACGGCAACAGTCGCTTGAAAAAATGAATGATAACGAGATTATCGTCCTGGTAAAGATGTCTTTCCGTTTGCATAGCTAGCTGCTTGAATCGCTGCGCAAACAGGAGTGTTTCCACTTCATCTAGTTCGGGAAAAGAGATCTCAGAACTCAATGAACTCAGCCCGCCACCACTGTAGCTTTCTGGGAAAAGTGTGCAACCGTTTACGTGGTGCAAGGATGTGCACCCACACTCCCCGGTAGCCAATTTGCGCTTCAAATCGCCGCGTCTCTGCTTCAGGTCGCTGTACGAAAGCAAACTCTGTCTTTTTGTCTGTGATTTCTGGGCAAGAAGCAGATGAGGAGTAATCACCGACCCACCGTCTGGTTTTTGAAACAGTTCGAGATCTGAAACCTCCTCATTTTTCGAGATTGTACGTTCTGCAAGCAATGAATCCTCCAATAATTGGGGGGTTGACATGTTGTGGTCGCCCGCGATAGATTTGAGAACGTAATTTGTCAATTGTAGATCTACCGGACCCTGTTTTTGTCTCTTGACTCTTGGATCGGTGGCTTTCGAGCTGATGGGGCCGGTACTGTTGATCCAGGACGCGGAATTAGTGATCCCCAGCTCAAGCTCGTGAGCTTTGTGTGTGTTCATCTCGGTGGGCAAAGTATTGCGGAATTGTCGATTGTGATTGATTTGAAAAAGTGAAGACGCTCGAGTGTGTCCAACAGTGCGGATATGCACGTCGGATGAACAGAATTTACTGGAATCAACAGCGCAAAAGGAGATTTTGACAAAATATTTTGCGCATCATTTTGCAAACTGATACGACCCGCTTATCTAAGCGAGGCCGATAAGAAACGTGGTGCAAGGGTGTATAGATAAGATTTTGGTTGGGTTATGCTGAAGGGTGAAGGGAGTGCGAGGATGCTACTTCAGGAGCCTGAAGATGTTGGGGCCACTGAACACAAATCGTCTCAATGTTTTTTGGTCCGGTACGTTTACAATTATCTCCGTTTTGTGATCGTGGATAAAATTTTCCTCCTCTTAAATCTGCAGTTTATCTATCAGCGATTACTTGACTACCGGTTCATGCTTCTTACAAATACTCCCCCACAGCTCAATTCCCTCCACAATCGTCTCAGTCGGCATGAAACTGATTGAAAGCCGGAAACAGGAGGCTCCCCAGCCTTTGGGGTCCCCAACCACCTCGAAGTGGTCTCCGTTTGCCAAGTTGATTCCCTGCTCTGCACAGTCTTTGTTGATCGCACGTCCGTCGTAGCCAGGGGGCAGCGTCACCCACAGGAAGTACCCACCGTCTCCCCCGGTAACAACAGTTCCCTGCGGCAGATACTGGTTGATTGCATCTATCAAAGCGACCACCCTCTTTGAGTATTCCTCTCTGAGATTTTCGATAATTTTGTCGAGCACGCCTGACGTAATCAGCTCCCCAACAATCATGCTGTTTGTGTGGGAGGGAGAGCCACCGGAGATGTGGGCCCCGCCCTTGGCAATGATGTTGGTGAGCGCTGGAGTGGCCGTCTCCTGCCAGCCCACCCGCAGTCCTGGTCCAACAATTTTCGAAAAAGTTGCGTTGGAAACAACGTTCCCGTAGGCCTGTGGATCAGATATTGTTTCTCTGTCAACGTACACTAATCTGGGCACAAGAGCCGGAGTTTCGGAGCTCGGAACGGAATAATCCAGTAAATCGTACACATCGTCGCATATAAGAAGCACGTCATGCTTTCTTGCGAGCTGCACCAGCTCTCTACGTGTCTCCACGGTGAGAGTTCCGCCTCCTGGATTGGAAAAAGTTGGGGTCAGATAAAGCACATACCTGTAAATTTTTTTTGGAATTTTTTTGGGATGCTGAATTGCGCGAACATTTTCTGGAATTGGCTTGATTATCGGCTCCACAGAGTCATAGTGAACGAGCTGTTCCTCTAAAGATCTCAGGTCTATCTGGCCGTTTGGCATCTCCTCAACGCTGCTGAGCCTCTCTCCAAAACCAGCGTCAATAAATACACTGTTGATCAGGAAATAAGTTGGAGTGACCAGAAATGCTCTACGTGTAAGGCCGTTGTGGGGAGAAGTTGTCTGGGCAAGGATGTTCATTACCCCGAAACTGGCCCCGTTGGTGAGATTGATGCATGCTGGATCTGGCTCCTGGGGCAATTGGAAGTTGTTTTGGTTCCAGGAGCAAATTGCTTTCCGTACTTCGAGATTCCCTAGCTCTAGCCCATAAGTAAGAGGGTGCCTGTTGTAGATGTCGTCGTAGTGGTTTTCGTCCTCGATAACGTTTTCAAAGATGGTGGTTGCAGCCTTCAGAACCTCCTTGGACGGCAGGAGCGAAGGTGTTGGGTGTCCCCTGAAGAAGTTGAATTTAATCGCGGTCATTGTTTTCTGGCTTTTCCAGCAGAAGTGCTAGAGTTTACCAATAACTCGTGAATTGAGTGCTTATAAATTGATCAGAATCATTTACGATTTCCAGATCGGGAAGGCGGGCTCTTTAGCGCGCTTTTTCTAAATTTGATTATCGCGTGCTTCAGAGATAATAAGCAGCAAGATCAGCTTTTTTTTTCAAGCTCAGTTATTTGTCTCTTCTGAGATAACTCAATTTTGGCCAGCTCGATTCGAGCTCCCGCACTTCCGTTAGCCTTCTCATCGACAAAACGATGATCTGTATGATTATGGATTTCTCTCGTCATTTTTAAAAAACTATTATATTTCTCTTTGATTATCTCTTCATATATGAGCACCTATAAAACCCTGCTACCACTTGTAACGGAAGTGGATATTTTGGAGATCAGTCAGATCCTTGAAGTCAGTATCTTCATGATCCACCCGGTGAGCATCTGGGTCTTTTTTCTCGCGGCGCACGTTATCGGAGTAGCACAAAAACATGTAAACTATCAAGCAGAAAATGCTCAAGGCGTAAGCTCCGAAAATGGATCCAATCCCGAGAGAGTAGTAGGGGGCCTGCGACGTTTTGAAAAACTGAGGCCCAATGATGTTAGAAACTGAGTAGGCAATGAAGTAGATGGCATTGCAGGTGACCTTCTTGGTGTACCCGGCAGTATTGGCTTGGATCAACGTGAGCGAGGCGATGTAGGGCCCAAGATAGAAGAAGGAAAAGTACAGCGAAACAAGCCGTCCCTTGTAGTTTGTAAAAGGCAGTTTGTACAAACATATCGACGAGATCAGCGAAACAATCAGCACCGCAAACATCACAATGCCTCTAGACTTGGACTTTGGCCACTTTTTTTCGATGAAAAAGATGGTAAAGTTCGTGAGCCAAGACGACGCTGTTTGCATGACTCCGTTGACCGTTCCAAGCAGAGCTGAACGTCTTGAACTCCAGCCGAGACCTTTCACAATGAGAGGCGAAAAATTGGTGAGTCCTCCGTTTGGAATCGAGATGAAGATCTGAAACCAGAACATGGCCCACGTCTTGGGATCAATAAGAGCCTCTCTAAACTGGTCCCATTTCCAAACGGTGGATTTGATACCAGTCTGATTTTTTTTCACCTGATGAATAATTATTGCTTTCTCCTTTTCCGAAAGCCAGAAACAGGTAGCTGGGGAGCTGGGAAGAAGAAAGTAGATAATGATTCCCCAAATGACAGACATTCCGCCAGTGATCCAGTAGAATGCTCTCCACGGCGAGAACCACATGTTTGCGTAGCCTCCAATGGCGTAGCCAATAGGGCCCGTAAAGAGAGTTGAAAATCCCGTGTACATCAGCCCCGTTCTCAGCGGTTGCTGTTCCCGTGTGTAAAAAGAAGCAATAATGAGCATGTTGATTGTCACGATTGGAGCTTCAAAAACTCCCAGAAGGACCCGTGTAACAATCATTGGAGCAAACGATTTGACAAACCCAGATCCAATCAGAATAGCACCCCAAACGATAAAACAGACAGAGCCAACTGCAATGATAGGAAACATTTGTAAGAGACGAGCGGTTGGAAAGCAGAACAACAGATAGCCAAAATAGAAAGAAGACCCGATCCAGCTGTATTCGTCTCCAACTAGATGTAAATCGGTTTTAAGACCATACAACGCAGCAGTTGAGTGTGTGACTTTATCCATGGCTGCAATAGAAACATTCAACCACAGAAATGGAACCAGATTCAGGTCCACCTTCCATCTGGCCTTTCTCAATTCCTCTTTACTGTAACCGTCCTTGATCAAGTGGAGATACTTGGCACCGACATCGATTCCATCGGATTGAAAAAGCTCTTTTTCCTCTGCGGAGTACACTTCATGAGCCTCGACCTCGTGAACAGTGGTAATTTCCACCGATTTTTCAGTCGACATTTTTTGCTAGTGCTTCTGCTACTCAGATGAGAATTCCCAGACAAATCAGGAAGATGAGCACTACATATAGCCCGTCACATCACTCAAATTTGCTACGCAAAGCCCACGAGACATCGTGGTTGCTGAAATCGACAAGAGATAGGGGGTTGCAGCTTTTGACAGGGGGCGCCATCAGCCAATCGCTGTACATCTTGTCTTGATATCGATGCACCGCCACGGGTTTTCTAGAGATTTGCTCACGGAAAGCAGGTTGATGTCCCGACAATTTGGGTATTCGAAGAGCTGGCGATCTTATCCGAATGCATAAATATCGTGGGAAGGAGGCCCCGAAATTTCCCTTTTTGTCATCGAGGTATGATTTTGTCAAATCGCTCGATAAGAGATTTTTCGATAAGAGATTATTGTCCGAAAGGAATTTCCAGACACACATACTCCAAGGGCGGAGACCCGACCCCGTAGTTTCCTATTTTGAGTCATGGGTTTGTTTATCGGAGATCATGCTCAGCTATATATCAAGCATCTATCCAGTTATGAAACCTCACTAACAATCTGGCTGATCAAGTCAAAGAAAGATAAAAAACCAAATTGAAAAGTACAAAATCATGACTTTCAAAGATAGCGAAGAAGAGCGTATCAGCCGCGAGATCGAGAAGATTTCCAGCTGGTGGAAGACAGAAAAACAAAGTCGTATTAAGAGACCCTACTCGGCTGCCGACGTTGCAGTGATGAGAAACAGCATCGACATCAACCCAGTGGTGGCTTCTCAACAGGCATTGAAGCTCTGGGATTTGTTTGAGAAGAAACTTGAAAAACAAGAGCCCCTGCTCACCTATGGAGCCGTTGATCCTATTTTGGGCTCCCAAATGGCCAAAGCCGGGTTTGAAATCGGTTATGTTTCTGGCGCAGTCTGTGGCTTGTCGACAGTTACTGAGCCGTCCATGGACACCGCAGATTATCCCTGGGACACTGTCCCAAATGCTGTTCAGAAGCTGGTGAACTCGCAATTATGGCACGATCGTCGTCAAAATCACTTGAGATCCAAAATGACCAGTGAAGAGAGACAAAAGACACCGAAAGTGGACTACCTGATTCCTCTTATTGCCGATGGTGACATGGGTTTTGGGTCCACTACGGGTATCATGAAGCTGACCAAAAAGTTTGTGGAAGCAGGCGTTGCCATGTTCCATCTGGATGATCTTGCTATAGGCATGAAGAGATTCACAATTGGAGAAGGCAGGACTGTTGTTCCGACCTCTGAGTACATTAAAAGACTCACAGCAGCAAGATTCCAGCTTGATTTGCTCGGATCCGAGACTTTGCTGATGGGCAGAGCAGACTCTTTACACGCAGAGTTCATCACGTCAGTGATTGATCCCAGAGATCATGGATATGTTCAAGGAGTTACCAATCCAAATGTCAAATCCTTGATTTCGACGTTGAATCTTGCTCGCGAGCAGGGGGTTTCAGATTTGAAAAAGGTTAGAAAAGACTGGATGAAAGAGGCCGGCTTGTTGACATTCGACGAAGCAGTTGCAGCAGTGGCCACCGAGGAAGAGCTTAAAGCGTATAACGAGCTTTTTTCACTGAAAAAATCCCCTAGCTTGTCGGATAGAAGAGAGCAGGCCTCTAAAACCGTTTCCAAGCCCGTTTTTTTTGACTGGGAACTTTCTAGAAGCTCTGATGGCCAGTACTTCCTCAAAAAATGTCTGGGTCATGTGATCGATAGAGCCATTGCTGCTCTGCCGCTCACAGATACCACTTGGGCAAGAATGGACACTCCTATCTGGGATGAAATTGTGGAGTTCCATACTGTGCTGAGAAAAGTTGATTCTAAAAGAGTCTATGGTTTTGGTTACACCGGCAGATATAACTTCAAGGCAGCTGGGTTCACAGAAGAACAGCTCAAAACGTTGCACCTGGATTTAGCCAAGATGGGAATCATCTTTCAAACACAACCGATTTTCGCTTGTCAGGGCTTGAACATGTTTTCCCTCGAATTTGGAGAAATGTTCCTCAAAGAGGGAATCTATGGCTATGACAGGGATATCGCTAGCGTTTGCAAAGAGAGAGAGACAGATGGCTTTGAAACAAGCTGGTGCGGTGCGTTGTTATCTGACGAGCAGATGCTGATGGCAGATTCATGAAGTCACCAAATGGTTTGTATCAGGTGTATACTACTATAAGTTACCCTCCAAGATCAAGGTTTGTGTGGTTCAATAAACAGATTTTGCTGTCAAGAAGCACCGCACCGCCCAGGTTCCTCGTAAATAGCCGTCTTCTGTTCTACTGCGCAGACAAGAAATAATCCCCTTTAGTCTCAGCTAAATCCGTCTCCGGCACGTCTACTTCATTTAATAGAAGCATTTGCGTTCCACGGGGAATAATTGTGCTCGAGGGAATTCTTGGGGAAAAATCAATGATACACAGTCTTTGGCTGAGACTTTGACCATCATTCACCCCTTTTGCAATGTCTGCGTGCTCTTTGAGGCGTCTAATTGCAAAACTCCGCTCACGTGATCTTAGTCACATGCGCGACCACTTGCCCAATCAGTCAGGTGATGAAAAAAGAGCCCCAAAATTAATCACATTTTTTTTTGGGCTGATCAAGTCGTTTTTATCTCGTTTCATACCCTCAAACAGGCATATCTCTCATGGCTTTCGGTATCACCAAAAGGCTGAGAAAAGCTGCGCTCGCTCTCTCGGTAGTGGTTTTGCTGGCGATTGTGACTGTACAATTCTCGAGCGGATACGGAGAACATTTGGCAAAACTCAACGTCCTTGGTTCCAAATCCCCTGAAGCAGTTGATCCTGAACTGTATAAAAAAACCGTCGTCACCGATATTGAGCTACGGTCCGAGTTTCACTTGTTTGGAGATCATAGAAAAGCAGAATACTCTCGTGATGCTCCGGGTTGGCACAGACTACCTACGAACCTGGAAACTGGTAACAACTCCTTCAGAACAACATACTTGTATGTGAGAAAAACCACAGTTGCAGATGTGATCGCCAATCAAATACCGGTTCTCAATGATTTAGATGTTAACGAACGAGGAGTGCGTAGTTTGAATGATAGGGCGCTTGAGGATGCCCATCATATTCCGACATCGGCGGAGTTGATGGAGTCTGGATGGCGTTTGGCAAAAGGTATTGGTTGGGCTCATTTTGGAAATTTCTCTTCTACGAAAACAATTGCTGACGTCACCATTCACAAAGATCTTATCAATGATTATCGTCGTGGCTGGAGAAAAGCTGGTTTACTCATGCCCAACAAACACCACCTTTATTTCCTGTTTGTGAAGAAGGGAGTGAAAGAAATTCCAGTTACGCGGGTGAAGCTATCATTGAACGAGCAAAACCGGTTCAAAATATTGCAGCTGTCAGATTTGCAGGTCAGCGACACATTGGATGACTATATCTTCATTTCTCACATATTACACAGTGAGAATCCAGACCTGGTTATTATGACGGGTGACCAGTTTGATGCCACTGAGGAACAATACATGGAAGACCATGTGCTTCGTGTGGCGGACATGATGCGAAACAGACAATTTGCGGTAACCTTCGGATCACGTGACTTGAAATTCAAAGCGTTTTCAAAAGATAAGATTTTTAGTCTTTTGAGTGATTGTCCCGGTTCTGCCACTTCTGGCCCAGGAGATTACGTTTTAAGGGTCCTTAATGGTGAAGATGTTGCGCTGGAATTACACATTCTGGACTCTTCAGATGGCGTGATCAGCGAAGAGCAATTGCAATTCCATGCTACGGAGCACAGCAAGACGCTCATGAATCAATCAAAGTCGCCTATCGGACTGGCGTTTTCGCACAGACCTCTGCCTGAGTACCGTGGATTTGATAAGGCTTCAAGTGATCATCGATTCGGGTCTCGTAGAGGGCCTATCTCAGCCGTGGTTAAGGGTGCAGGCGCGAAAAGCGCTCTTGAGCAGATCGGTGTGCGGATGTTTTCTGCTGGATCTGACCATGGTAACGATTTCTGACTACAAAATGGAATGTGGATGTGCTATGGTGGATTTCCCGATATTGACATGAGAGATCAGAACACCACCTCTGGTGGTGTTCGGATTTTTGAGTTCGACGCCGAAAAGGGTAGTATCGTGACTTGGCAAAGATTGGCCCGATACGATGAAACTTCCTCCGTGCATATTGGCAGTAGCGGAAAACCTAGTTTCCATCTCATTGAATCAACTCTCAGCGAGACAAAAGTAGATATGCATCTGCTAGTGAGTGGACAAACTGAGTGAATTCTCACTCTTCACTTACGACTGGCTCGCTTGGCTGATCTTCCAAGCTCGTCGTCGCTGCGCCGCGCGTCAGTGGCTTGCGCTCGATAGCAATCTGTTGACTCGTAAATTCAGTCAGCAGGTTGTTATAAGCTTGATACTGACAAGGCTTCATTGCTTCTATGATCTACTGACTGACATGCTGATTTGATTTACTATTAAATCAGAAATTAAAAGATGATTTCCGTGTTTCGGGCCATGGATTAAAACAATCAGACCAATCATGATCAAAATCTAGTAAAGATTGTCCCCAGGCCACAATTTGGAGTGAAAGTTTCAATCGCTCGATAAACGAATCTGTTTTTCCCAAGTAGGCAATTTTTGAGCGGAAGACGGGTTCCGATTCCCAAGTAACTGGAGATAAGAGATCCAAACTATTGAGAATCCTGGAAGAAGCTCACTACTTTCGCATGAGCTGTGTATATAAAGACCTCTCGTATATGAGTCAAACCCAATGTATCTCCAGCTCTGGTCAAACAATCAGTCTTGGTGGCCACTTATCCTCACCAAACCATGAACGACCAAATATTTTTCCAGTACCACGATGAAATCAAACAGATCGAAGAGTGGTGGTCTACTGAAAGACAAAAGCACTTAAAGAGACCATACTCTGCAGAGAAAGTTGCGTCTTTGCGCAACAGTATAGCAACAGAGTATCCATCTTCAATCCAAGGAAATAAGCTATGGACACTGTTCAATAAGCGTCGGGAGGAGAAAGTTCCAATGATGACTTTTGGTTGTGTCGATCCTGCAACCGCCTCTCAAATGGCAAAAGCGGGACTCGATGTTGTCTATGCATCTGGCGGAGTCTCTGCTATGCAATTAGCACAAGAAATTGGAAGAGACCATGCCGACTATCCGAGCGATACTGTCCCCAATTTGGTGGCCAGATTATTCAAATCACAGCTTTTCCACGACAGAAGACAGAAATCATACCTTCTGAATTTGCCAAAAGAAGAACAGAGAGATTTCAAGTCGTATGATCACCTACTACCAATCATTGCGGATGGCGATATGGGGTTTGGTAACGTAACCTCAATCATGAAAGAAACAAAGATGTTTGTGGAAGCAGGAACTGCTATGGTTCACTACGATGATTTGGCTATTGGACTGAAAAAATTCACTGAGGGAGTCGGCAGAACCATTGTTCCATTTGCTGAGTTCTTGCGTAGATTAACTGCAGCAAGATTCCAGATGGACATCATGGGGTCTGAGATGCTGCTCATGTCACGTGTGGACTCCTACCACGCCGAATTCATAACTTCTGTGGTGGATCCAAGAGACCACAAGTATATTAAAGGAGCTACAAATCCCGACATTTCTCCGTTGATTAGAGTTATTAACGAGGCAAAAAGGGAAGGAAAAAGTATCAAAAAAGCTCGAGCCGATTGGCTCAAGGACGCCAAGGTGATGGTGTTCGCCGACGCTGCCAGAGCTGCTGCCACTGACGATGAGTATAAAGCGTTCAAACAACTTCTATCAAAAACTCAGTTCCCAAGCATCACTGAGCTCAAAAATGCTGCGAAGCAAACAATTCAAAAGCCAATATTTTTTGACTGGGAACTCCCTCGTACCAGCTCAGGACAATACCTATTCCAGACCTCTAACCAAGTTGTCATCGAGAGAGCTATTGCGGCAATGCCACTCACAGACACCACCTGGGCACGGATGGACTCTCCAAAGTGGAGTGATATTGTTGAAGTCCACACTGAACTGCGAAAAGTGGACCCAAAACGCTGCTTCGGTTTTGGTTATACTGGAGGTTACAATTATCCGGCAGCGGGATTCAGCGAAGAACAGGTTCAAAGCCTTGCATACGACCTGGCAAAACTGGGAATTGTTTTCCAAACACAACCAATCTTTGCATTGCAAGGAATCAACATGTATGTTCATGACTTTGCTTGCATGTTCAAGAACGAGGGGATCAAGGGCTACATCAAGAATGTTCAGGAGCCCAGTCTCCAAGGCAGCCACGACCACAGTGGCTCACCTTGGGGAGGTGCATATCTTGCGGATGAGCTTTTGAATGTTGCTGATTCGCTAGACAGTCTGATCCCTTACTAGGGTCGTTTATATGAGATAGTATATGGTATACGAGGCAAAAATGTCTGTTAGAAGTATGTAATTTTTCACTCGCGCTTATCTTATCACGAGTTTTTTTTCCTGATTTTGAAAAAAAATGTGTTCTTCCTTTTCGATAACGGTCCAAAAAGAAGATCTGAAAAGTATTGAAAATTCAACCATGCCATTGAACAGAGAAACGCTACAGACAAAATTCTCTATTAGGCCCAAGAGTAGGACACAGCAATGCGCTGGCAACAGTGGCAAAAAAGTATCTCTGGCTTGTCTTAGATGCAGACAAAGACATCGTAAGTGCGACGGGAACGGCAACCCCTGTTCTTACTGTGTACAAACAAACAAGGCATGCGAGTACAAGGAAACGGAAAAGCGTATTATGGTGACGGCACAACATCTGAGTGGCCTAAATGACGCAAACTCCCGCTTGGAGAACGAAAACGCAAGGCTGAGAAACATCTTGAGGCAACAGATGCAACAATCTAACGCTGCACCAGGAGTGGATTGGGATCAGACTACTGCGGAGTCGATGAGAAAAGTCAGCTCGAGATCCAGCGAAGAAGTTGAAACTGTTGGAAACACAAGGAGAACAAGACTCCCGTTTCTGGACAATAACGGCCATTTAGCCAGACTCGATGACAATGGCCAACAAGATTCTGAGACCCCTGCCAAGAGCTTATTCGATTCCGACATTAGCTGTTTTTTTGATTGCCCCACCAAGAGAAAAGATCCAAAAATTATTCTGGATGCACTAATTACCAAGCGCGGACTAACGATCACAGTTGAGCTAAAAGATGCTACTCCGCGCCTTTCGGAGGTGGTAAACTTCGATCTACCACCTTTCAGTCAAGCAGTAAAACTCGCGAATATTTTCACTTCGTACACCGGTGGATGTCTATATTTTGTCAATGAAGGAGTGTTGAAGGAGAACATAGACCGACTATACAGCTCTGAGGACTCGATACCCCCTCTGGAGTGTGGGGTCACCAGCGAACCTGCCTATTTGGTAAAAACGCCATTACTTACATTGATTGTCATTTGCAAGATACTTTTGGTTTTTGCTGTTTCTAAGGTCTGTGATTACTCCAGCACCGATAGCACTGGGAAATCATTTTTTGATCCAGCAAAAATGATTGTTTCCAGGATTTTTTCAGTTCATCAGCTTCAAAATTTGGCCGAGGAAGGTGGCATTGAAGTTCAGATGTTGATGTCACTTTACTTTCAACTGCTCGACTACCCTGTTACTTCGAGCTTTCATTTATCTCTGGCTATAAGATCAGCCACTTTGCTTGGTTTCCACGTGGTGGCAGGTGAAAACCATGTATCGAGAGTTTCTCTCGAGCATCGCATGAGACTCGTTTGGACTTTGTTTGTTTCTGAGAGGTTACTTGCTTCCAACTATGGATTCCCTGTACTTCTACAGAGCGAAACCATATCTATACCGCTTCCAGAAACACTCGATTTGGGAGTCCAGTCTAGTATCTACACATTTTCCGATCCTGAGCTTCTCCGACAGTATATTCAAATTGTCAAGGTCAACTGCGATGTTTTAAAGGAGCTGTTCAACGACGAGAGGAAAAAGAATGTTCTCACCACAGTGAGAGAGCTTGTCGTTAGACTGCTTCGATGGAAAAGATGCGTTCCAAGAAATATTGATTGCAACTATGCTTTGAAAGAGATAGCTGTGTCCAGAAGAGTGGCCATCATAATGACAGAGTACTTCCAAGGACTCAACCTGGCCGTTCGACCTCTTCTGGTCCACTTCAGCTCCTTGCAGCTGTCGGAAAAAAAGGCACACAAAGAGGGTTATGTGAACCTATCGGAATGTTCCACTATTATGTCATCACTGTTGAATGCTTCTTTTCAGGCATCAATGAACACCATTCGGACTTACTGGTATCTCATGTTTCATCAGAGCTCCACGCTGATTTCTAGCAAGGACGTCGAGTATATCTACACAGCGACAGCTTCTCTTTTACTGTTCAACTCTTCGTTTGGTGTTCAAGATACCACACAATTGCATATAGAACATGCTCTCACAATGCTGGCTAAGATGCTGGGAAGAGAAGACGGTTCGGCGCGTTTAAGAATGAAGCATATCATCCAATTGGCACACAATGTGGACTATTCAGACTCCATGTCGGAAACCATCTTGAAGTACACAGATCTACTCAACAAACACGTCATTCAACCGCAGGACAATCGGGACAGTCCTGGGAGCTACCGAACGGGATCTCAAGGCTCCAACAGTTTCGTCGAAACCGTTGATGCATTCGGAAGCAACTGGAGCTCAATAAAAACTCAATCTCAGGTGCACAGACAGCATTGGAATAATGCAAACCATTTTGACCATTCTGCGGGGTCAGACGTCTCCTGTTATGCGGATCAGACGAGCGATGTGACTGAGGCTTCGAGACTACAAACTGCACATCAGGTGTCATTTTCTGATCCACAGCAGCCATCGCTGGAAGATTTACTCTCAGATTTTGAGATATTGGATGCATTGGCCAGTTTTGAAGATAAAAATGAGCTCTGGGATAAAGAGTTGTTATCGTGGAGATGAAGATAAGCATGAGATTTCGAAAAAAAAAGAGATTTGCAAATTGAATCTTCGTTTTTCTGTTTTAGGGAATGCGGACTCGCGAACCCGCAAATTTTAATCAAATTTCAAATTATAAATTGATAAACAAATTACTTTGGTTGATCTCTTTAACAAGGAGCGAGCGGTACATAAACACATTGGCCAGCCATAGTCTTGTCTTTGACTGCAAGAGACCATCTGAATTTGCTTTGTTATGTGCTTTCTTTGAGAATGAGCGTCGAGAACTCTGATTTTATTGCAATAATTGTCTGCGACACTCAGATAAAGTCGCTTGAAAAGTTTGGAGACTTCGGGGACCAAGGAATAGCCCTACTTCGAGCCAGTGGTCTTGATCAATACCAGTTTCGCCGGTTTGACGTCATCAGTAAGCAGGAGCTCCCGTCGATTCAGGAGCTTGCGCACTGCAAAGGAATTTACCTCACTGGTTCTAGGTCGGACTCTTATGCAGATATCCCGTGGATCAAGCAGTTGATTGAATTTCTCAAAACTTGTCTCACCGATTTCGACTTTCCAATCCTAGCTGCATGCTTTGGACATCAAGTTATTGGCATCGCGCTTGGTCTTGATGCATTCCCCAACCCCAAGGGATGGGAGCTGGGGATCACCGAGATTTCCCTGAATCCAGACGCAGGAGTGGAGTTTTTGGCTCCGGAAAACACCACAAAGACATTCAACATTATGGAGTCTCACCAGGATGTTTTGAGTATACCTCCTGGCTCTGCATTGCCTGAGGGCTATCACTCGATTGGCTCGAGCGACATGTGTGAGATTCAAGGGCTATACAAAAAGGGTAGACTTCTCACGTTTCAAGGACATCCTGAATTTTCTACCGAGTGTGGAAACATTCTTATAGACGGACGCTTGGAGCAAGGAAAAATCACCGAGAGACAATGGGCAGAATATAGAAAAAACAACGCCGAGCTGGCAAATCATGGTCTTCAACTCGGCAAGTGCATGGCCGATCTGATTAAACATAAAGTATACAACGAGACTGTGTAAGTTTTTATTGCAGTTATATGTGATTCATAGTTGTAAATAATTTTTTTTGTTTTTTCATTGAGAGCTATTTAAAGCTTCTTGCAGAGCACCCAATGAGCCCCCAGAAGCAGGAACGTGCTCAAAAGACGATTTTCCTGAGCTTTGTGTAACCCCCCAGAACTCATCAGTGTCATCAAGCTTCCCAAAACCTCCTCCACCAGGAGTCAACACTTTCAAAATATCGCCCTTTCTGATTGAAATCTCTGCAAGGGATGGTAGCTGGATCCACTGTAATTTTCCATTTCCGCGGTTTCTCCCAAGATAATTTTCTCCCTTTTTTCCGTCTTCTCCTCCGTATATGCCCCAAGGAGCATAAACACGACGCTGAGTGACTAACGAAACGTGCACCGGCGATGTGAACTGGATCTCCCGGATCAGACCATCTCCTCCATTCCATTTCCCGCGTCCACCGCTGTTCTTCCGAACGCTGTACTGGAGCAAGAGACATGGATATCTTTGTTCCAAGATCTCAGGATCTGTTATTTTGGTGTTGGTCATATTCGTTTGGGTACCGGAGAACCCATGGAAGCCAGTTCGTAGTCCGTCTTTTTCAATAATCCCAGCACAATTGCCCTGGCCTATCGTTTCGGTGTATCCAAAGCCTTTGATGAGCTCTCCTTTCTCGTTTTCACCTCCGACACCAAAATTCAAACCGTTCATACATCCTCCGGTTGCAGAGGTCATACCAAAGGCTTTGAACAGGCAGTCAGTTATGCGCTGGGAGGTCATTCCATTACCGGCACAAACTGCCGCGTACGGACTCGGGTTGATCAGACTGTTCTCCGGAACAATCAATGTGCAAGGATCCAGACAACCTTGATTTAATGGTATATCCATATTGACGAGACACCGTAAGACATAGATGACTGTTGAGAAGGTGATTGATTTGGGGGCATTCAGGTTGCTGTATGACTCGAGAGACGTTCCTGTGAAGTCGAACACAGCCGATCCATCCTTCTCGTCTATTTCAATTTTCACCACAATTTTGGTACCATCGTCCATGTAGTCCTCGGCACGAAGTGGAAGTCTTGGCTTGTTTTTTTGTGCAAAATCTTTCAAAAACTGCCTCACGGCTAACTCTGCAGTCTTCTCAACATTCCTCATGTAGAAGAGAACGGTCTCACTACTGTATTCGCGGAACAAGTCTTTGAGCAAATTGATTCCCCTCTGATTGGAAGCGACTTGCGCCTTGAGGTCCGAGATATTATCATCAATGTTTCTTGTGCCCGAGACTCCATGTTGTTTTGGAACAGTGATAAAATGTCTGTGCAGCCCGTCATAATCGAATTTTCCGTCTGAGATCACCTTCCAGGTCTCTATGTTGACTCCCTCATCGTATATCTCTCTGGCATATGAGGAAGAAGAGCCGGGAGCAGAGCCGCCAATCTCCGAGTGGTGTGCACGGGCAGCTACCACGAATTGAATCTTCCCTTCGTGGAAAACAGGGGAGATAATGGTGATATCCGGCAAATGTGTTCCGCCGACACTTGGAGAGTTCGTACATAAGACATCCCCTTCTTGTAAGTCATCTCCCCAGAAATCAAGTTGATATTTGATTGCAGAAGACATGGATCCTAAATGCACTGGAACGTTTGGAGCATTTGCAGTCAGCTTTCCTTCGCTGTCAAAAAGAGCGCAAGAGTAGTCCATTCTCTCTTTGATGTTAGCACTAACTGCAATTTTCTGGAGAGTTCTGGACATATCTTCGGCAATTGACATGAACCGATTAGCAAAAATCGAGAGCTGAATAGGATCAACATATTCAGTTGATATTTCCCTGGACTTTGCCACCGTCACATCCAAAACAACATGTCTGGGAAGAATAGTTGCCGTTGCGTTTGGAGAAACAATGATGGTTTGTGTAGCATCCAGAATCAATGCTGGTCCTAAAACTTTTGTACCTACAGGAAGTTTTTCCAGGAAGCACACGTTGGATTGGAGAAATCCTTCTTCAAAATAGATGGGAGTTGTTGACGAGATCATTTTCTCCTGTAAGTCATGATTCTCAACAGTCTCATAGTCATCATAGGAAGATCGTTCTTGAAACGTGACCATGGCGTTTCCCGAAGCTCTCACACGAATGTCAGACACAACGACATTTTTGCTCTTGTCGTTGAAGGCGAGTTCACGCTGGTGAATTTCGTAGAATTTCTCAATAAAGTCATCATTTTCCGGCTGCAAGACCATCATTCTTGTATCTGAGCTCACGTAACCCATATTCATATAAAAGGAGTAGGAAATAGTGGAGGGATCAACGCCTTGTGCAAGTAATTCTAATCTTGCTTTTTCCTTCAATATTTCACATTTCTTGAGAAGATCATGCTTCTCTGAGTCAGAGTAAACAACTGCGCACGGTTCTTGTTGCTCATTTACCACATCTGCCAACGAGATTCCGTACGCAGACAGTATTGAAGAGTGTCTGTGAATGATGACTTTGTTGATTTTCAAGATATTTGCGATTGACGCAGCATGCTGTCCACCAGCACCTCCAAAACTTGCAAGTGCATGCCTGGTTACATCATGACCTTTGGCCTCGGTGAGCTCTCTTATCGGTTTTGCCATTTGGAAATCTGCAACTTTAAGAAACCCAAGTGCGACTTCTTCGGCAGTTTTGGGGAAGGCTGGATTGTCTGCGTTAATTATTGCTGCCAACTCTTGGAACTTTTTTTTGGTGATCTCAAAGTCCAAAGGAAGGTCCTCGTTTGGACCAAAAATCTTGGGGAAATGTTCGGGAATGATTCTCCCAGTGAACAAGTTGGCATCTGTAATGGTCAATGGGCCCCCCTTTCTATAACAAGCAGGGCCTGGGTGAGCAGAAGCAGATTCTGGTCCAACTAGAAACACGCCATTTCTGTAGGAAAGTATGGAGCCACCTCCAGCAGCAACAGTGTTTATGTCGAGCTGCGGAGCAGCAATTTTGATCCCAGCAGTCACCGATTCAAACGAAAACTCAAAGTCGCCTGCATATCGTGAGACATCGGTGGAGGTTCCACCCATATCAAATCCAATCACAGGTACTTTCCTGGTGCTGTCGTAGCACGTTTTTGCTTCTCCAACAACACCTCCTGCTGGCCCGGACAAAAGAGACTTCAAACCTGTGAAATTTTTGTACGAACAAAGGCCTCCGTCAGACTGCATAAACTCAACTCTGGTGTACTTCTCAAAGTCTGATCTAAACCCGTTCAACAGATTGTTGATGTACTCCTTGACTATCGGAGTCAGATATGCGTCCACGACAGTCGATTGTCCACGGGGAAGCGCTTTGATCACAGGCAAGGTTTCGTGGGAAAGCGAAATGTTGTTGAAACCCAATTCTTTGGCAAGCTCTCCTGCTTGCTTCTCGTGATCCCGGAAATTGAACCCATGAACAAAAACGATTGCAACGGAGTCAATCCCCTGCTCTTTCAATTTCAAAAGGTCTTTGTAAAGGGCCTCCTTGTCCAAAGGTTTGATGATCTCAAAAACTTCCTTAGTCTCTCCGTGAACGTAACGCTCACCATCAACTAGATCCTGAGCATCATACTTATTAGGGTCGACTGTGAATGCTGGCATTGTGACTCTCTCGTCGGCTTCAATAACAGTTTCACATAGCATCTCTGGCTTCACAATGTTAAGTGCAAACAATTCAGGTCGGGACTGATCACCGATATGAAGTAAGTCTTTGAAACCTTTGGTAGTGACAAGAGCACAACGAGCTCCTTTTCTTTCTAGAAGAGCATTGGTAGCAACAGTAGTTCCTAAGCGAATCGACGAGATTGGAGAAGTATCGAGTTTCACCCCCCTAGGAATCTCCTTTCCTGTAACTCTTTCCAAGACTCGTCTGATTCCCTCAATGTTAGCATCAAGGTAGTTTGCGGGATCAACTGATAGAAGCTTGAATGTTTCTTCACGATCCTCATCCTTGTAAATGACGTCGGTGAATGTTCCTCCGCGGTCAATGGCGACTGATACTCTGGACTTTGGCACTGTCATTTCTCCTAGTTGGTCTTTGCTTGATGCTGCTGTAATAGTACACCATTCAGTTTGTCAAGCATAGGTCAGTATTCAATTTATTAGCATTAAAAATGTTCCAAACACTGCTGATACTTTTTTTTTCGGAAACTTTTCAAAGGAAGCTCTAATCGAGTAACCTCGATAAACAATCTTATCAAAATTCCTAATTGGTAATTTTTTCTCGAATCAGATAAGCTGCTCGATTCTACCTGCCTCGAGGGAAATATTTTCATTTAGATTTCGGGCGATGGATTTCGGTGTATGAGACAACTCTGTTATCTACATACTTCAAAAATTATCTAGGTGAACAATGCTCACTAATTGATAATCACTGATAATTGAGTGCTGATAGGCCGATAAAAGGAACTTGAATATTTATTGACGAAGTCTGCCGCTACTAGTTCATAGAGAAACAGCTGAAAAAATAACAACCAACAACGATTACTCCTAGCGCACACTTGAGATGAAACAGTCGTCAGACGAAACTGATATTAAAGGCACTGCTCTAGTGACGCAAGTCAGTGAACAGACAAGCTTCAAAGGTCTATCATTTGATACTGCCAAGGAAGCTGATCTCGCAGCCACCTTTTTGGTAGAAAATGATGGTAAATATGAGCCTTTATCCCCTGAAGAAGAGAGACGCTCCATCCGCAAAACAGACTGGATTCTGTTACCAATGCTGTTTTTCACAGCCACATTTGGTGCAGTTGACAAAGTTTCGCTGGGAACGGCTGCAATCTTTGGATTGAGAACAGACACAAACTTGAAAGGTCAAGAGTATTCTTGGCTGGGATCTATTCTTTTCATCGGTTCCCTCGTTGGAATGTGGCCAATGTCGTTTCTGCTCCAGCGCTTTAGAGCAGGAAAGGTCATCGCGGTTTGCTCGCTTACATGGTCCATTCTGACCCTCCTGTTGCCGGCTTGTCATAATTTTGCAGGACTTGCAGCTATCCGCTTTCTCATGGGGTTTGTTGAGTGTGCTATTGTCCCTGGGTGTTCTCTGATTATATCTGTCTTCTATTTGAAGACAGAATCACCACATCGCACTGCACTTGTTTTTGCATTCATGTCTTCGGTCATTAATGGTGCGCTCTCATCGCTTGCCTCAACGTTCGGTAACCAGATCCCAACATGGAAGTACATTTTTCTTTTGGTTGGTTCCATCTCTTTTGTTTGGTCCATTTTAATGGTGATTTTTCTTCCAGATTCCCCAATGAATGCCAAATTTCTCTCCAAAAGAGAAAAATATCATATGGTGAGACGCGTGGTCTCCAACGCAACCGGAATTGAAAACAACGCCTGGAAGTGGTATCAAGTCAAGGAAGCTTTTATGGATGTCCGTGTCTATATCGTTATGCTGTTCAACTTTGGCATCAACATTCCTAATGGGGGTCTTTCTACTTATTCAAGCATCATTATCCAGAACTTGGGATTTTCTTCCGTGAAGTCGTCCTTAATGGGTATACCCACAGGTGTCATTGCTTCTTTGAGTGCATTTGGATTCAGCTGGTGGGCAGCCCGTTGGACCAACAAACGTTGTCTTCTTTCCATCATTTCCCTGATTGTCCCGTTGATCGGTGCTATCATACTTTACACAGTTGATCAGAAAAAGACCGGTCCTCAGCTGTTAGGGCTCTACATGATGTACTTCTATTTCACATCCTATGTGGTCATTATATCCTGTGTCCAAGCTAACACTGCTGGCAACACCAAGAAGGCTGTCACGTATGGATTCAACTACCTAGGGTATTGTGGCGGTGCGATAACGGGTACTCAAACGTTCAGGAGTAACCAAGCACCAAAGTACACTGGTGGATTCATCTCCATGATGGTTGCCTATTGTGTCTGTATTGTACTGACAGCGCTCTATTGGGTGTCTTGCATCCTCCTGAACAGAAAAAAGAGAGAAGCTTTACAGTCTACGAGTGACCAGATGGAAAGCACTCTTGTTGGAAATGGTATCGAAGATGAGCAGGTTATGGATCTGACTGATAAGGAACAGCCACACTTCAAATACACTACGTAACCAAAAAAAAAAAAAATAGTCGCGTTCAAATTTTTCCTATTGTTGATGTGATTTATTTATCGTAACACAATATTGCAAATCTCGAGGAACAAAAAGTTGCCAGTCCCCAATGAAGATAAGAAAAAAAACAAAAAATAAAAAGGCAGGTCGATCCGACTTCTACAAATCTGACCATTGAATACAAACTCAGCGGTGTAGCATATCATAAAAAAAAGATATATTCTATGTCCAATCTGTTCACTTGTAGTTGTACTGCTGAGCTGAAGCACTAGCCACAATGATAGATCCAGACACCTCTGTTTTGATAGTCGGTGCGGGAACCTTTGGTCTATCGACTGCCTTACAACTGCTTAGGAAAGGTCACAAAAATGTGCAATTGTTGGACCCATACCCAGTTCCGTCCCCTTTAGCAGCAGGGAACGATGTGAACAAAATATTTCAATCGGTGCTAGAGGATCCATTTTTCAGTGAGCTGGCCGAGGAAGCTTTGAATATGTGGAGAAACGATCCAATCTATAAGGAGTGTTTTCACGAGGTGGGAATTATTTACGCTGCCAGTACTACTGAAGGGCACGAATCATTGCAAACCAGAGCCAAGTATCTCAAAAAGATGGGTGTTGAGTTCATCCCACTGAATTGTGCAGAGGATTTCAGTAATGCAATCAGGTCTCTAGGGTCTGAGAACGAGTTGGAAAACAGTTTTTCGAAACTAAGTATGTGTGAGCGCTTCAAAAACTGGAAGGGTTACTTGCAGCTGAAAGATTCTGGCTGGACCTTCGCACAATTGGCTCTTGAAAAGGTCGCTAAAGAGTGCCAGCGTTTGGGCGCTCGGTTCATCACTGGTTTCGCAGAAGAGCTAATATTTGAAGACGATTGTTGTGTTGGAGTGAGAACACTGACTGGAGAAATGATCAGGGGCGACAAAACTGTTATCTGTGCAGGCGCGCATTCAGTGAAATTGCTTGATTATGGGGGTCAATTGCTCGCAAAGTGCTGGACAGTTGGTCATATAAAGCTATCAGCACAAGAGGCAGCCACATTAAAAGGCTCCCCAGTTGTTTTGAACATTGAAGAGGGATTCATATTTGAGCCAACCTTGGACAACGAGCTCAAGTTCTGCAATGAATTCCCTGGTTATATCCACATGACTGGCGACAAAAGTACTTCAATTCCCCTTTACAGAAACCAAATACCCCAAGAAGCTGAAGAGCAGATGAGAAGTTTTCTACGACAGGTTCATCCGTCGATTGCAGAAAATTCGTTCTCTGTTTCCAAACTATGCTGGTGTACCGATACGCCTGACCGGCAGTTCCTGGTGGGGGAGCACCCAGATTACAAGGGGCTGGTGCTGGGAACTGGGGATTCTGGACAAGGCTTCAAATACATGCCCAACATTGGCCATTACATTTCAGAAGTTGTTTTAAAGGGAGATAATGGGCTTGACGATGTGAAAAGATCTGCATGGCGTTGGAGACCAGAAACTTCGCAAGGCAGAGATATATATGCCATGCAAAACAGATCGGGTGGCAGCAATGAAATCAAGGATCTCAAAAATATAACTGACTGGGTCTCGTGACATTTCTCATCTTTTGTTTCATGATATATAGTTATTCATGCAAGACTAAGTGACGCAGTTCTTCCCTCTACCATATCCCTCCATCTAAATCTTCCACGGCCCAAATCTCTTTCCTTCCACACAGTGGTCACAACCCATTTTGCCGTTTTGACACTCGACAACTCTCTTTTTCTTTGCATTTTTGTAAGCGCATCCATCACAAACCAACGCTCGTCTTCGTCTTCTGCGGAAACAAGACCAATCACAAAGATCGGCCAGATTAAAGAAACATATGTGTCTGGTAATGATGAGTGCAGTACGATAATTTGTTTGGTGATGAGCTTGACTTTAGACCATCTTTCGTTGTACAATTTTGTCATTCTTCCTCCGCTCAGATGAAGTTTCTCCATATCTGTCCTGGCAAAAAGGTAGATCAATGCCGTAAGTCGTTTGATCTCTGCAACGATCTTAATACAACGCTGTGATTCGTCGTCATACTCGTTTGAAACTTTCAGCTTTTGGGCCAAATCCAAAATGTCTTTTTCCAAGATATCTCGTTGGTCGAACAAAATGGTTTCCAATCTGGTTCTTGTAGGGACATCTTCCAAGCTTGCACCTTCGTAGCACTTGCCTAGCATGGAGACTCTATGAACGTATGAGACTAACTGTGGACTACATCCCACAAATACGTCTATATACGAGTCGTTGTCGTTTTTCAGTCGCTCCAAATTGGCTGATTCAAACAGCTGGTGGTCAATCTCCTGTTTTGTCTCGGTGGATACACGGAGATCCAAAATTTGAAATTTTTCCTCCTCAAACTTGTAATAGTCATCCACCCAGACTGTTTCTCCCATTACCTCATGAACCACAAAGTACTTCAAGAAAAACTTGCACAGTGGACTATCGTTCATGCAAATATTGGATCGCTCAATCAGGTCTCTTGCTCTGCCGTGATATTGCAACCATCGAGCACCAGCACCACAGTTTGTGGTGATCTCTTTGGAGCAAAGAAGCAAAAGAGTGGCCAAGACGTCGTCCCAGTCACTTGAATCGGCCTCATATTTCTGACGAATAAGATTAGGCAGCTCCTCCAAAACTTTGTTGGAGTACTCCAGTGAGATGGCCTCGTAACCTTGGAATCCGAGAAGATGAAGCTGCATTGCACTAGTAGCCACAATGGAATTAAGTACGATCCGCGATTTGAAAGCCATCGGAGCAATCAGATAGAGGTATGGGTTTTTTTCATGCTTGCCTTGTGAGGAATCAAGTGATTCAGAGCGCTCTGACAGTGAATAATCGTTGGCATCAGACTCTGTGAAGCAGATCGAAAGGGGACAAATTGATCTGATAAAGTACTGCAAAAGTCCCCATTCTTGCGATTTCATTTGGTTTATAGGTCCCAGTTGAAGGCAATTGTTTGAGAGCTGAGGTAAGTTCACATTCATCGAGAAGTCAGATAACTGATAGGGACATCCAGGCGAAACATCTCTCAAATAAACAGTGTCCAAGTTCAATTCAGAATGCTCTGTAGAGCACAAGATGAACATCTCAAATGGCTCACTCGTTATGCCAGAGCATTTGGTGACATCAGGACCAACAATTGCGTTACAGCCTGTATTCCGAGATGACTCTTCATGAAAATCCTCACAGCTGGTATTCAAAAACAAAAAGTAGTCTCGTGAGAACCCCAAGTAATCTTTTTTTGCTGCTGACTCCGACAAGGTTAGTGAATTTTGGTCATCCAAACCATGCAATTTTTGGTGTTTTCTCTGAATTCTTTTGTATTCTTTGGACCGGCCAAAAAGGACTCCTCTTTCTATGGCTTCATCTTCCCACTTCAGAACAAACTTATAGGTACACTGTAGTCCTAATCTGTTGCATGTGGAGCACAATGGGTGCAATTCTTCATAAAAGTGCGCGGTCAGTAGCCAGTCATTGTAAGTTCATGGTTAAACGCACCTACCGTCACATTTGACCTTGCGATCTCTGCACGTTAAACATCCATTGCGGCTTCGCTTTTCACTTGATCTTTTACGCTTAATAGCCATATCTGGACTTCTTTTTCATAGAAGTGGCTTCTGTGATTTGTCAGGCGATAAGATGTTGAAATGCGACGAGCCAGATTAGAATATTTCTTATCGAGAAAATACTTTGAGAGGGTAACCATAATGGTGCTTTTAATTTCTCAGGGCAGTGAAACGGATTCGGGGCTCAGACTTAAAAATCTGCTCAGTCCGATAAGCGCTGAAAAATACTTCATTGGATCTGGACTGCTTATTTAAGACGGCAGCGCCGCATTGAAGTAATTACTCACATACAAGCTATAAATAAAAGAAAGGCCAAAAAAGCAAGTTCTGCTCGCGCTTCACACCAAAATGTTCATAGCCAGATGAATCGCAGAAGGTTTCCGGGGCCCGGGTGAAGGCTTAGCTGCGCACAAAAGCATGCCATTAGTTTTCTGAGATTAGGCCGAGATCCTCTTTGCGAGACTTTGAGGCAGGGTCAAAATAAGGGTTCTCGCCAAGAGAAACAGCCCTGTTTCCAACTCTGGTTCCCACAGCGTCTGGGGTCGCGGTGTGTACGAAACTGCGGTTGTCCCAGATGGCCAGATCATTCTTGTTCCAGTGGAAGCGAACTTGCAAATCGTGGTTCTCCACAATAATTCGGAAGAAATAGTCCAACAAAGCTTTGGATTCTGTCGTATTCACCTCGTTGATGTGCTTGCTAAAGTGGGCAAAAAACAACGATTTCCAGCCTGTAACAGGATTTGTACGGACCAAAGGATGATTCGCGACAAGATCTTCTCCCTTGTTGTTTGGAGATCCGCGATCAGTTCTTAGCTTTTTGCCTGTTGCATCTGCTAGCACTTTGAAGTTGTCACCACTGTGGTACGCAGTGAGAGATTCAGCAAGCTTCTGGTACGGCTTCGACAAACGGTCGTACGCCTCGTATCCGCTGGCCCACAAAGTATCTCCTCCTGTCTCTGGTGGCTGGACTATCTTCAAGGCCGCGTAATCGGAGGGGGTTTTCTCAAACGTGATGTCTGCATGCCAACCTTCGCTGGCAAAGTCATTCCGTCTGGGGGAAAGATATTTCAACCGTTTGTTCTCACTGACATTAGAGATAACTGTTACGTCATCACCCAATTCAGAGCCTTCCCATGTGACTGGGTGAATGTGCAACTTAGAGGACTCTGGCTTACCTGTGAGTTGTCCAAGTCTCGAGACAAGCCTTTTTTGGTCCTCAATCTCAATTGTTTGGTTGCGGAAAAACACAACTCCTCTCTGGGAGATCAACACTGCTAGATCTCTGATCAGCTCGTCGGCATTTGGATCATTCAGCAAATCAATCACCTGTAAGTCTGGAAATTCCTGACCAATGATGGTGGTTGATTTGAAAGACTTGTACTTGTCAAGAGATCCAGTATACTTCAAGGGATCAGGTAAGGTGTTGCCACCATGGGTTTTGGTGTTGAGCTTGACCTCCTCCCTGATGGTTTGCAGGGGATCTGGTTGTTCGGTAGCGATGGGTGCTGGCGCCATTGTATGTCAATAGAGATACCCTAGTATCAATAATGATAGATAGAAAAAAGGCCCAATCTCTCATCTTTTATATACTGATTAACAACTAGCCAATCAAAGAATTGATTACTAAACCCCGGAGTGGCATGCACTAAGATTTTCACTCCGCACACAGCAGTTTATGAGCTAGACCTCTGTGACATAGCAAAAAAATTGTTTAACATCGCGTAATATTCAATGATTGCTAGGTCAAAGATCCACAATCTAGACAAGTCAAGCCATACAAGCGATAAACTATCCAAACCCCGGACTGTGTTTAATTTACGCGGCCAAAGTAGTGTGAAGTTGTTTATCAAAGTCTAATACACAATGACATGTTTGTAAGCAAGGAGGGGCTGTGTTTCATGATCCACATTTTTTGGTTCCGGGGAAAGGTGTTTCTCGCGCAATCTTTGGCAGTCATAAAGCAAAAACAGGGGACGGTTCTGCCTGTTTATTAGAAGGTGTAGAACTCAAGGTTGGCTGTGGCGTACGCGGAGCCCGACAATTACTCAGTTGGCTTATTTCAACCCCGTTATCGTGGCTGTAGTTGGTACTTTGCCATAGATTAAGGCGATACAGGTAAACCGTTCCGTCATTCAAATAACGGCGTTGTGACAAAACACTGTAGTTGTGCATTGCTGAGCACAGCTCGATGAAGATGTTGCCCAGTAAGCTTGACTGGCGAGCGGGGGACTGAATGCGTGACAACTGCACAGAGCTGACAGATAAGATAAAGATTACTTTGGTGCCAATGCGACAGAGGTGCGAAAGTGTGCCTGATAATTGGTTCATACGGCCCAAATCATTCTTTTGACGGGTCAATTCATGCGTGACAAAGGTTTCGTGGGATTTGGTACGTATGAGACTTTCTAAGTATGGCTGGCAGAGCTGTCTTATTGATGGCTCCAATCCCCAAGATTTCGGCGAAACCCGAGCCAAAATTCTGAAAAAAAGTTTTCAAGGTTTGCCGATAAGCTCAATTGAAAATAAACAGAGTTTATCACGCACAGATCTGCCCCACTGAGAGACGTCGGTCCACAACTCAAACCAGTCGTTTGTTGAAGATAAACGGAATAAAACCATCAAGACTGGAATCTGTGATCGTGTCACAATGGAGTTTGATTTGATGGAAAGAAAGGATGCAAAAATATTAGTGTTTGATTCTTCAGTCCTGATCGGTGATGGAGTTTGGGAAGAACTGAGATCAATTCAAATTAACACTCAATATGCAAGGGAATACTTGGATAGAGTGTAGGAAAGTGCATGCTCCTTGTGAATCGATATTGGTTCGGCCAAAAGCGAGCTTCTGGCATTGAGTTACCAACCCGTGAACGCAAATGAGGGCATGACAGACAGTGAGAACATTCATATTCCTCATGTTGTGACTCGTGGACTCAAAAATACTCCTTATCCGTCTAATTCTGTTAACATCGGTGAAGCTCTGACCATTATCACCCCAGATTTCAAGAAGATGCAGCCTTTTCAGGGACTCACGTTGACTTCTACGCAGGTTAAAAGAGGAAGCCCCTATACAAAAAAGGAGATGCGGAACCATCTTCTGAAAGAAACGGATTTATTGGCAACCATTTCGACTGAAATCGCTAGTGCTGATGCAGCTTCAATGTTGAATCCCTCCGGGTTTGTTAAAACGGGTAACGCAACCAACTTTTTCATTGTGATAAGAGGATAGCTTTGGGCATCTACTAGAGACAACCAGATGCACGTTATCACAAGATAGAAGGTCCTGGATGTTTCCAGAGCGCAAGGTCTTGGCGTGAAAGAGCTCAACTTTACACTGACCGATGTCTACAACGCAGAGGAAGCTTTTTGCACGTGAACGGTTGCTTCGCAAATATTCGTCAAACTTGATGGGCGTCAAATCGGCAATGGAGAAATGGGTCTGGTGACTAAACATATCTCACAATTATATAAAGAGACTGTTTTGAGAGATTCTGGAAGAAGTAGGTTGTATACTATGGCTACTTTTTAATGTTCGGAATACCTGAGAGTTTTTAATTTCTCCAATATTTATTTGTTGATATTTCAAAAATGATAAATCTGAGTTTGTGTTGATTAGAATTTACAGTGTCGCTCGACTTCGAGCTTGATTAGTTTCGAAATGACATGCTCACGGTCTTGATTGCAGCTTCTCCAGCACCACCTACCAATATCAGTACGCAAGACGAATGTGCATGTGCTGTTTGCCGCGTAGGTTTGAGACGTTCAGATGCGTCTGATTGTATTTAATAGGGCTTGATTACAAGTAAATTAGTGATGTTCATCTCAACCATCGAGATGTCTGTTTTTGTTACCGTCCGTTCACATTGTCGATACATTCACCCCAAATGTCGCGGAGTTTGAAAAAAGGTATCCTAAGGGCAAGCGCATTACGAGATTGTCGCTGATGTTGGCGTTGAGGGTGCTTTTGACGATGCTCTCAAGAATTATCCTGAGGTCAAATACGTCTTGCACACGACTTCCACGTTTTCTTTCGGTTTTGACAAGCCATTGGAGCAGGTCTGCATTGGACCTGCAGTCAACGGTATTTTCAGTGCTCTCAGCTCTGTCAAAAAATATTTTCACAGGTTACCAGAGCTCTTCATTTGCTTCGATCGTTCAAATGAATCCCACTTCATCAACTACACTAACAAGGACTCAAACCCAGTAAAGAAAAAAGAGATCAGAAACGAATACGGCGCGTACTCTGCATCGGGGACTTTGGCTGGAAAAGCTGCTTGAGATTTTGTTGAAAACGAAAAACCAGACTTTTCCCTCTCCACTCTCTGTCAACCATACCTTTTTGGACCTCAGATTTTCGAGTCTCAAGTTGGAAACACTTTGATTTCAATTAATGAGATCAAAAAACAGGTTTCCAAGACTGATCCTGCCTCCAATACGTATGTTGAGCAACCTGCTGGCTTGAGTGTTGATGTGAGTAACGTTTCAAAATTCCACAAGTTCGCTTTTAAGTTGGAGTCTACTAAAGGTCAAGGGCTATTCATTGCTGAGAGCTTGTGGAACACTCTCAACAAAAAATTTCCTGAGCTCAAACTGGTCAAAGGTGACCTATGGCAGAATTTGTTGCTCCTATGGGATTTGGTGTCTCGAATGTTTTGGAGCTTGTACGTGATAACAAATTCATCGCTATCAAAGAGTCTATTCTTGAAACCGTAAACAATTATCTCAAGGTTAACAGCAGCTGGAATCAATTGCCAATATCAAACTTCTGTCTCCTTCTCATTTATCCTTTCTGGATGTATAATTTGATAATTCAAGTGCAAGTTTCTCAACTGACATCTGAGATTTTGATCTGCCTGTTGGCCAGAATCAATATCAAAGATTAAAGTCAACATTACACAACTGGTATATAGATTACACACAACAGTTTTATACGCATCGATCTCAATGTTCAAACAGGTAGTCCAATCTTTTGTTACCATCATCCCGATGTGTGGTGATGTAGTCTTCCTTTTCTGCTTCGGTCATACTGTTCCACTTTTGTGACTTTGTGCGGTTTCTCCAAATGTAATAGAGTTTCGATAGAATGAACAAAGAGATGTTCATACATAGAATTCCGATAATGGCTCTGTTTCCACGGAAATATTCAGGAGCGTCATCGCTTCGGTATATGTGTGCACCAGCCACAGTCGCCAACTGAACACCGATGTTAGACATGGGAGAAGAGATGGTTCTTGCTCTGACAGAGTACGAGATTCTTGAGCACCACGAAACAATGATTGGTTGTGCACTCGGACTTCCCATAGCAAAAAACATCAGCACGTATTGTGACCATGGGGACAAGTCTTCCACACGAGTATACTCAATGACGGTAACAATCAACATCCAAACCTGTTGGAGAGCCGAAACTAACGATATCTCATTGACTGCTTCTGAAAGTAAGGTGATCAGCACAATAGTGATACTCGAGAAAACATTAATAGGAATGTTGAGATAGAGTATCTCATCTCGAGAAAACTTGAGCTTTTTCAGATTGATATTCAGGTACGATTGAATTGGAACCAGAGGGATTTCAAAGACAAATGACAAAATCAACACGGGCCAGAGATCAAAATCGGACAGAGTGTGAAGAAATTGTTTGAAAGTGATTCCCTCACGATTGTGCATATCCGACTTTGATGGATCGTCTCGCAAGAGTTTGTTGGTGATAATTTTCTCTTCCCTTTCGGTAAAAATTCCTTTCTTGTTAAATCTTGTTTTTGTTTGAGTTGGTCCGGAAACCATGAAAAAGAACGAAGCAAAAGCAATTACCAAAGTTATCAACCCATCAAACAAAAACAACCATCTCCAGCCTTCTTTCCCGTTGAGATCCACTTTCAAAAAAGCCACTGAAAGTAAGTTACTGATGATTGCCGACCATGACAGAGTCACCCAAAAGTAGGCCAATCGAAGGGTAATTTGATCTCTTGTATAGAAGTATGACAAGTACTGGACTGCATCTGCAATGAATCCCCCTTGCGCCACACCGAGCAAGAATCTGGTCGCCAAAAATGATTTTGTCCCGTTGATGAAAAATTGGAATAATGCAATCAAACTCCAAAGGGTGACTTGAATCGGAATCCACAAATCAGGTCCAAACCTTTTACCAATCATTTGGGAAGGAATTTCAGTGATGATAAAACCAACAGATCTCAAAGTGTTTCCATTGTTGTAGTCATCCGTCGAAAGATTAATGTCAGTCAACATTCCTCCCGCAACTGCAGCAGTGATGTTGCTCCTGTCCAAATTCAAAGCAAAAAAAAGAACTCCCACCATCGTAAAGATTCTATAATCAATTTTCCTGGCGAGCTTCCGCTCTTCCCCATATGTCCATCTAAAGTACGGATCGAAAGAACTGTAGTTCTCGTACGTTGGTGGAGGGAAGTATTTTTGGGCCACCTCTGGATCGGGATCTTCAAAAAACGACCGTTTTGTAGCAATTTGATCATCATTGTTTTGTCTTTTTTGGAACAGCCGTTTGAACTTGTCAATTAGTCTATCGTCGAAAACCAAAGGCTCAGCCAGCTGGTCAATGTCTTTGGGCTTGTAATCAAAAACAATGCGTTCGTCATCATCAAAGCTTTGAGTGGAAATTTCCGTCACTTGAGTCTGGTCCTTTGGTGAGTTCAAAGACTCTTTCACATTGTTTTCTGACACCATGGCTGGTGTCAAGAGTCTTTTCATTGTCTTAAGCGAGAAATGCCCATTTCTTGGTTTATAAACCTCTTACTGCTTTTGTGAACTGATTTTGCAGTTCGTTCAGCTGAAACCATGATTGTGCAGAATTGCGTAAGTGTGGTCGATTAGAAATATCCATCAACCACAATGGTGTCTCGAATTCTAAGCTGGAAATGTATTGATGAAAAGCATCACCCACAGCTGATGTAAAGCCCTTTCTAAAATTACGTCTATTGTTACTTCGATGGAGTTGACAAAGACATCCCGTACGCAATTTTTCAAGGATCACCCTTATTTATCATATGTCACGTGGAGATAAGGTATTTCCTACACATTATTCGATTTTTTTTTTCCAGGCACGCCCCTGACAGGTTCTCACAGTAAGAATTAACAACAAAATAGATAATAAACTGTACCAATTGCATATCTAATCTTTGACCACACTCCAAAAATACCGTATTCAAAACTCCAAACTTTTAGCTATTACAATCAAAGCCCGAATAATTGGCTGCCCCTTATCTTAAGCTGATTTGAAGTGGGATAAACCATTGTAACGAGAGCGTGGCTCCTCTCAGCCATACTTTCTCTGCTTGCATGAGGTTAGATACGGCGAAAGGAATGCGTCTGCGGAGATCGCCGTCCCACATAACAGAGGGATGGTTTGATCAAGTTCATTCACGGGCGGTGAATAGGTACGTATCGTTACAGTGCGGCCAAACTCCGGATGCGAAACTCTCCAAAAAATTCTTAATATTTTTACGAAAACTATCTTTTTCTCGAAAACACAGTTCACACTTAAAAACTTCTTGAATGCTGCTTGCTCACGAGCACCCAAAACGCCAAAATCCGATGTTCAACATACAACCACTGTCATAGTAAAAGCTCCTACCAAAAGCAACCTGACCATTTCAAACCCTTTGCTTTCCGGCTAGCCTAATTTTTTTTCTGCTTATGGTACTCTTCCGGAGTGGCCTTTAGCAAATCATCCTGCTTTGCAAGTCTTGCTGCCTCAAGCTCGGGAGTCCAGTTGACATATTCCTCTCTTGTCGCGACAGGCCTCTCGGCAAGTGTGGCAACACGGAAAGCGTGCCTGAAGTCCTCTGATTCCAAGTCAAAAGTAGCGCTGTGGGTCAGACGTCTATTGTCCCAGACAACGACGGTATTCTCATCCCAGCTCGCACGGATGTGAGCATCCAAGCAGGTGGTGATATGATTGGTGAGAAAGTTGAGAATTAAGTCACTTTCTTCGTCTTTCAAACCTACAATACGCCTTGAGAATCCTTTATCGACAAACAACACTTTTCTTTGAAGAACCGGGTGATATCTCACGACCGGATGAATCGTGTCCACCGGAGGCTTTCTCACTATTCCACCACTGTCCCTGGAGCTTTGGGCCTGATCTTTGGCGGTGTTGACCACTTTGAGGTCTTTGATCAACTCCTTGAATTCAGGAGATAGTCTCTCGTATGCCTCGGCAGTGTCGATAAACTGAGTGTCTCCACCTTGAGGGGTTTGGAGCATAACCAAAAATGTAATTCCTGGTGGTTGGTTTTCGTAAGCCACATCTGAATGCCACAGCACTCTGTTAAGTTTGTGAGAAAACGTAAGTCTCCGCGAATCTTTACCTCCCTTTGAAAAGACCAGATGGAACTCTGGTTGGTGAAGAGGCGTACCTGTAGTTGGATGAACGTGCAATGGCCCAAAGTACCTTCCGAACTCCTTGATGAATTCGAATGATTGATACTTCAGATCCTGGTTTCGGAAAACCAAAACACCGCGCTGCGCAGCTAGGAGTGCAACGTCGTCTTTTTGCTGATCAGTAAGTGAGCTCAGCTGAATGCCTCTCACTTCGCTACCCAACTTTGGCGTAATTGGAGTGAAGGTGGCAGAACTAAGGGAGTTTATTGAAGGATCACCAGAAAGTCCTCGGTCCACATGATTGAACGGCTCAAAATGTTTGAAAGCACCGTCTTCTTTGGGATCCCATGTTGGTGCCCATTCTGGAAACTTTAGGCCATCAGCGGATGATACAGTATAAATACCATCTTCTCTCACCGTGTCTCTGCTTCTAATATTGGGATGCACTCTTTGTGAGTTAATTGGAGTAGTCATGATTAGTTGGCAATTTAGTAATAATTCACACAAAGATTTGGGGAAACTGTAAGTCATTTAAACTGTTTAGGTGTGGCGGAAGCGATGCGAAAGTAAAGCAGTATGGCTTCTGTGGCTTGAAAACGTGAAACTACACAAAAGCAAAACATAGATCTACCAGAATGCGGGGGTTCTATACGTTAACATTACATTACCCGTGACAGCCCAAGAACAAGTTCAAGTCCTTGCAAAAAAGAACAGGTCTAGAAAAAGAGAACAGGTTATTTCAGTGATCCAAAAAACTCTTTGAAATTTACAGTTTTAACTTAATAACGCCATGTCTATGAGAAAACGAATCAAGATTGCATTTTGATTTTTGCTTCACCTGGACGAAAAGCAAGTGAATTGGGAGCGGGAATAACGCATCACTTCCCTGATTTGAGTGGATTGGGCGATCAGATTTTTACACCGCAATGTGATCATAAATTGAAGCTGGTGCGTTGAGACTACGCCATTTATCAATGGCCAAATCGATACATACATGAACTGCCTTTTGAAGAGCATATACGTTTCAACTGAGTTGTCACTCCTCGGTCTATACTACAAAACACGACATGATGCTCTTACATTACCTCGGTACAATTGTTGATGCGGTATATGAACATGAGGGTGCACGGGGTATTTGTCCAGCAGTGCACTTTAGTGAGCTATTTTGATTGGTTTGAGCGGAACAAAAAATAATATGAGTTTATGTAGCCAAGAAGACACAACCAACTCAGAGTCAACTATGGAGATGATCTCGAATAAACAACTTATAGCATGTTCTGGCGCTTGCAATTAATTAAGGTTGTTGGACACTAAGTTTTTATTAAACTTTTCTCGTTTCTGCTTCAGCGCTTCCTCAAAAGACATACCACTCTCAAGGAAGTGATGAGTTGCTAAGTACTTGTTTGACAAACACAGCCACCATAAACTTCACCCTTCTTCTGGCGGTACTCGGAGAAGACAGGAATGTTTCCAGATTCAAGTATGTTCTGTAGAAAGTTTAATTGGTAGCTATAAAAATTCCTCCAAATCTCCCTTCAAGTCGTTCTTTAACCCAGAACACGGTAGAAACAAAATGCTGATCACCTCTCCCTTCATTGTAATAGTGACTCTGGCACTCTGTGCTTCATGTGCCATTCTTCCCTCCTTCCCAGCTCTCCCAGAGATTGGTGGAGAGATCGAAGAGTATGGGAACCGAATCTTGGGTTTCTTATTCACTGTGTTTTTCAACGCTGTTCCGGTTACGCTTGTTGCAAGAATCATTCCCGATTCTGGACTTGACCCTGGCTCTGATCGCTCCACACGGTAAAGATCTCAAAGACTTTGACGAGAAGTCGAAGGAGTTGAGAGTGGCAGAGTTTGGTGGATTGTGCAGGCAGAAGATCGGACCCCTGATGACCCAGTCATCATTTACTCCCATGGTGGAGGGTACTGCTTTGGTATGTTCCCAATTTTCCCATACATGATTTGGAAACTTTATGACTGGGCAGAAAATCCACGACTGTCCATTATTATTCTTGACTACACAATTTCTCTTGACGCGACACATCCTGCTGCCTTTCAGAACGCGGCTCGGGTCATCAACGAAGTTGCAAAAACTTCCAACAACATCATTCTGACTGGAGATTCTTCTGGTGCCCATCTTAGTATTTCAATGGCCCGCCAAGTCAAGTGTCCAAACGAAGATTTTTCTACGGTCACCCAAAGTCCAACTGGGATGATGTTATTCATCCGGACTCTAGCCAAGGATCTTACGTCACCAACTACAA